>CM070100.1:4837500-4865000 GCA_036178185.1 Liparis tanakae | reverse complement strand
ATTTTTAAAATCATCATAACACACTGTGATAAATAAACTAATTCTTAAGGGAGAACAAAAACAGAATATACTTGGATGACCAAGAAGTAACGGTATTGGTGTACACTTTTCATGTACTGTACATATCCATATCGTATTTCATACATACAGTACATACGATACTTTATTTTATACTGTTATAACTTCATCACGTGCATGATATACATAAGAACATCCTCCACACCAGCCCTAGTCGGTGTGAGGCTGTATTATGAGTGCATGTACACTAAACTATGTGCAGGTGCACCCTGGAAATCTAATTACTGATCTGACTTTGAAAATCCGATCAGAAAACATCAGTAGATAAGTTAAATATTTTAGGTTAAAACATAAATCACACAAGTTACCATATAGCTATAAGGACCGTCCTTTGAATCTAAAATAAAAAGAGTTTAGATTATAGAATTAGGCCTAATCTGTTGTTGCTGTCATTAATCAAAATATTAAAATAAGCCTCCAGTGTCTAATGCATCTCTAATCTCAGTGAGTTGGAGTCCAGTTGTAACTTTCAGCTGCATCTTAACAAAGTGTGTAAAAGACATCAGAAAACTCCTGTCGACATGCCCCGACACGTCACAGTAAAAACAGCCCTAAAGTGTCACCGTGTCCCGCCTCGTACATCCGTAATGAATTGCTGCTTTGACAGTCAGAGATGCTTTAATGAGAAAATATTAACTTTCTTTATGGAATGTTTGCTTTGCATCTCCGTGGCTTTCTGAATGCAGCCTGAAGGCGATTAAACCGTAAAGCGAAGCAAACATTAAACCAGACAAAGTTTCTCATTTACAATTAGAGTTTCTTAACTGCTGTCTTCCTCATTCACACACACACACACACACACACACACACACACACACACACACACTCACACACACGTGAGGAACACCAGTCGCCAGTTGGTCTTAAAGAGGCAAATTCCTCCGCAGCATTTTCTCAACATCGTAAAGCGTCTGCCGTTAAAGCGATGTTTTTTCCATCCGTCTGCTCTCCCTGACACTTCCGCATAACGTTGGCGTTAGGTTGATTTGGGGGAATTTGCACACCATATGCTGCCGTGTCAAACACCTTCATTTAAGCGGGCTACGGCTCTGCATTCCCTAATAGCGGCATCATTGGAGCTTGTTTATCTAATGCGCCTGTTAATGTTATTTATTGAGAGTCTGCCCGCTTCCCAGTTCCTCCATTGCATGCTAAGGAGACAGACAGAAGATATGCAAATGCTAACGTCGGCCCAACTTCACGGCAGTAAAACAGAGCATTTGCATTTGATGTAGCACATAATAAACTGGTTATTAGCATTTTAAATGCGTCAAACAAACTTGAAAAATGTGGCCTGTGCTGGTGTGCTTTTTATTATTGCTGCGTGCAGTCAAAACACACACACACACACACACACACACACACACACACACACACACGTGCCACACATGCCTTCAAACGGCAACAGAACAGTGTGCATTGAGCAGGCACATAAATATCAAATGTTCTGTACGCGGGAGCAAACGGGTGTCACCAGGCGAAGCGTCACAGGACAGATGAAGCGTTTGATGAAGTTGTTTCTCTGTCTCTCTCTTTTTCTCTCTCGCGCCATAAAGTTTCTCTCGGAGCATAAAAATATGCAGACGGCTCATTTCATCGACGATTCATCCTGCGGGCTCCGAGAAAAGGAGGTCTGGTTTCAGCTTTGAGGAACAATCTGACTTAACAGTAACTACTGTGGTCTCCTTGTGGTTAATGGAGTCAGAGAAAGGTTGACCTTTGACCTTAGTGAAGCTCAAGGTCAAGCCCCTGGAAAACTGATTCAAGGAAGTATGACACATGCTGCAGTGGTGCCGTGGGAAGGCAGAGCCCAGATACGTTTTACACATCGGATTTTCTAGTCAAATAAATTAAATTGTATTTATTTTTGAAAACACAAATTTCCATCAAGAGGCTTTACGTCTGACAGCCTCAGGCTTCAGACCCCTGAACAAAATGAGGTTAAACTAAATGTGTAATAGATGTTGTGTGTGCATAATAGACCAACATAGTAATATTACAGCATGGATGCTTTTTCGAAAATGATTGCGGTTTAATAATGTTTGTATTTTTTCGTATACGCACATGAAATATATTCCATCCTGGAGAGGGGTCCTTCTCTGTTGCTCTCCTCAAGGTTTCTTCCCTTTTTTTCTTGTGAAAGTTTTTTTTCTATTTTTTGGGAGTGTTTCCTGATCCGATGTGAGAGGTCAAAGGTCAGGGATGTCCTATGTGTTCAGATTGTAAAGCCCACTGAGAAAAAATAATAATTTGGGATATTAGGCTATATAAAATAAACAAAATGTAACACACACATGCCTATATACCAGCGTCATTACAGCTACACAACACATACGCCGTTTGATGTGGGACAAAAGCAAATGAACGGTGAGAGAATGTGAGCGAGTGAGAGAGAGAGAGAGCTGAGTGGCCTGGATTGGTTTTTCATTAGCAGCTAATGATGAGATAATCTGCCTAACAGTCAGCAGGCCTCACACCCTGCAGGCTGCAACACTCCTCTAATAGAGTGTGTGTGTGTGTGTGTGTGTATTCTTGTTCTTGTTCTTGTTCTTGTTCTTCTTCCTGTGTGTGTCTTCTTCTTCTTCTTCTTCTTCTTCTTCTTCTTCTTCTTCTTCTTCTTCTTCTTCTTCTTCTTCTTCTTCTTCTTCTTCTTCTTCTTCTTCTTCCCTTGTGTGTCTTCTTCTTCTTCTTCTTCTTCTTCTTCTTCTTCTTCTTCTTCCCTTGTGTGTCTGTATTCCCACATAAATTGCATGTTTGTGATAGAGTACTGTATTTGTAAATTTGCACATAGTCACAACCCTGTGTGTGTGTGTGTGTGTGTGTGTGTGTGAGATGATGATCTTGCTCCATTAAGATTGAGATAGATGGGCACATTAACACACACACCCGCACACACACACACACGCACAGATACACACAACCACAACCACACACGTGCACAAGCCAGATCCTAACTTTCCTCTCTACATGTAACCTCGCTCCCCCCCCCCCCCCTTCACCCCCACCCCACCGTCCTAAATCCTACATGTTAATCTCTCTCCTTCGTCTCTCTCCTTCTCTCTCTCCTTCTCTAAAACGCACGCAAACATACTCGCTTTCATTCTCCGCTTGCAGAGACCCCTGCTTCATTTTCTGGTCATGTGCACCCATTGCGAGGGGGCGAAGCGGACACAAAGTGACACAGGGAGCAGCATGGGGAGGAGAGGGAGGCGCGGCTGGAGCTGCAGCCTGAAAGGAGGCGAGGGGAGGTGTCCGATTGTCCCGCGCTGAAAGGGACAGTTAAAAGGAGAACCTTGTTGCAAAAGCTGGTGGGCCGGGCTGGAGGCTAGTTAAGTGCTGGTGGTGTGTGTAACGGTGTGTGTGTGTGTGTGTGTGTGTGTGTGTGTGTGTGTGTGTGTGTGTGTGTGTCTTTGTCTGCTTGTGTCTGAGTGGAGTCCACTGAGGAGGAGGAGGAGGAGGAGGAGGAGGAGGAGGAGGAGGAGGAGGAGGAGGAGGAGGAGGAGGAGGAGGAGGAGGAGGAGGAGGAGGAGGAGGGTGACTGATGACCGAAGTGAGGATGGTCCTGGAGACGATGGTTATACACGTAAGAGGAATAGTTTGACATTTCGAAAAAAAAAATTGACATCACTCTTTTATATATGTCAGTTTAAAGTGATAAAGCTGGTTAGCTTAGCTTAGCATAAAGACTGGAAACAGGGGGGACAGCTAGCCTGGCTCAACAGCATCTGCCTCTAAAGCTCACTAATCTACATGTTATTATTGTGTGTTTAATTAGCATATAAATGAAGAAAAAAAGTGTGGAAGACACGACAATAAGCCGTTTTACAGGGTTTAAGTTCAAAACTATTTTGAGGCTCCGAACAGTTGCCAAGCAACCGGCGGAGAATAAAGAAAGTTCGAAGCCGTGGCCGACACATAACCTCCGGTGAAATGGTGAAACAACCTTCAGATTAAACAAACAAAGTTATTTATTCCCATTTGTTTCCCGTCTTTGTGCGAAGCTATTTGCTGCCAGTGGCGTCATATTAACGGTCAAGAGTGGCGTTGATCTCCTCGTCTTATAAGAGAGTTTACATTATACTTACACTACCGTTCAAAAGTTTGGGGTCACTTAGAAAAAAGAAAAAAAAGCACTGTTTTTTTCAATGAAAATGACATTGAATTAATCAGAAATACTCTCTCTACATAGTTAATGTGGTAAATGACTATTCTCTGTTTTTTAATGAAGTCTCTCCAGAGGTGTGTAGAGGCCCATCTCCATGTTCTAGTGGTACATTGTGTTATTGCCTTAGAAGACGAGCAGAGGGGTAGAACCCCCTTGAAACCCTTTAAGAAAATGTTTTATAACTTTTTATTTTGCATTTTCCACAAACAGATTATTCCTTGACATTGAAACCCTTTTTATGTGAGCGCAGCTGAAAAACGTTATGCTGGTGAGAGGAGCTCTAAAACTGGCCTTCCTTTGAGCCACAAGTTTGAAGAAGAACTTTAATATTTACAATGAAAATCATTATTTATAACCTTGTTAATGTCTTGACTATAGTTTGTATTAATCTTGTATTCATTTAATAAATAAAAGTGTGAGTTTTCATGGAAAACACAACATTTTCTCGGTGACCCCAAACTTTTGAAAGGTAGTGTATATGTGATGATGAATATGCAAACCTCTCGTTTGAAACATTTCACTCCATGAAAATGAGGAAATGATTCTAGCTGAAGAGAGACGTTTATCTTTGGCCTAGATTGGTCAAATCCAACGTGATCTCACCGGATTGCGTGAAATGAGCACAACCTCTAAACAGGCGGGTCCAAAATGACCTTAAATCTAACGGTGAGAAAGCAAAGATTAACCCTCCTGTTACCTTTGGCGTCTCTAAAAAAATTATTCACATTATTATTTTTGCATCATATTTCAGGACTTTTCCTAATTTATTGGGGGAAACTGGGAAAACATCAAAATCACATGATGATATGTTTTCAATGTCCTGAACACAACTTGTACACATCGGTGTTCTTTGGGGTCACTGTTTTCCACTGTGTAAAACATATAAGAAATATAAATTTTATTATTTATTTAGAAAGTCAATAAACACACAAAAAGTAGCTGACACTTAAACTTGGGAAACAATATCAATTCTAATCATTTTATGGAAGCTAGGGTCAAATTGACCACAAGGCTAAAATATGTTAGTACATTTGAGGGTAACAGGAGGGTTAAAAAACAAAAAAACTAAACATTTCTCCTTTCAAAAGAGCCATTTAGAAAATACACACACCTCCATCCAGATGTAAAAACAAATAAGACAGAAAACTTATTTTTGTTTGATAAAACTCATCATCAACATGCTTCAGAGCGCGTGGAGATCTCAGATAGCAGTAAGAACATGAAGGTATGTTTCTTCATTACGGGAATGTTAATTTGACTTGTTTTTGCCTAATTAACGCCGATGACTTCCGAGAACAAAACAGCCCCGCAAATAATAATTAGGAACTCAATATTCATGTTGGTGGAGATGGTTGTGAGGGCTGTAATTAATGAGCTTTTAATTGTCTGATCGTCTCCTTAATTAAAGGCTCGCTATAATTTGAAGGTTTGTTTACTTTTACACCAAAAAAAAGGATGAGAAAGACAGAAATCTTATTGATATTCTCTTTCACACAGAATGTAGCCAAGGACAGAATAATAAGACTTTTCAAAGTTAACCAAACATTTCTGAGAGGTGCAGTACGTCTTCTTACTTTTCATTGCTTTATTTAAAAAATAAATGAATCTCAGAGCTACTTATGACGAAGGCTGGAGCGCCAATACTCGCGTTGCTGTCTTCCATCTGCGGTTGGGATGCTTCAACCTTCGTGAAATCTCTTTTGGTGACGCTTCAAACTGGTTTGATGGCATCTTTGACGGGTGAAATGAAAGCAGTACAGACATGCATTTGGCATAATATACTGTAGAACTGATTAGAAGAAAAAAGGAGTCATGTTGATATTTTATTTCATCTTAAAATAAACAGACAGAACTCACTGCATCAACAAAAATACAAAGAACAATATTTAAATAAATGCTTTATATATGCATATTTCTGAGCTGTGACTTGTTGACTTTATTCCATAACATAAATACACAAAGAAAAAACTAAATAAACAGAAATAAAGTACACATTAAATGCAATGAAGTGATGAGTAAACAAATATCAGAATAAATAGTGGGCATTATATCTTTTATTGTCTCCTCACCTTGTAATACAATGTTTCTGTATTTGTGCTTCCCTGCTCCTATTGGCTACTCAGTTATTTCAATCATGGGTCAAACTTTTTTTGAATTCATAAGTTAATGAGACCATCTTAAACAATTCTGATAATTTGATTTATTGCCACTATTATAATGGAGACGTTTTATTACTCATAAATGTACTTTGCAGTACTCATAACCTCTTATTGTCACTTGAGTCCTCCATATGTTTTTTCTTGTCTCTAAAACACCAGCATTTAGTTGATGGTCAAAACATAAAGAAACATATCTCATCGCCTTTTATGTACTCACAAAATTGCCTGCAATATTTAGAACAATGCTTTTTAGAATAGTATTTTAACAGCTCCTAATTGCCAAAGATAACAAAAAACAGTAACGGAAACTAACCAAAATCTCTAGATTTTACAATCATTTCCAAAATGTGTGTAAATGCACCAAATTATATTTGACTTTAAAAGCAACCGTGACACCTTTCTGCTGCCACCTTGACCTCATGACCTCCGAGTGATGGCGAGACCGCCGCCTCCTGTCTACACCTGCTGCTGCAGCGACGCATCCATTGATGATGTAAAGTGTTACTTTCAGGAGTCATTAAGGTTCCTCGGAAGTCATATGAAGAAGACCGTTCTCTACGACGTTAAAGCGATTTTAAGTAATCATGCATGAATATTTACTCTTAACATGTGATTTACAACCCTAATTATCAATCAGTAAAATGAGCAACTGTAATAACAAGTGTACAAGATTGAATATAAACTAATGAGACCGTGGTAATAACAGCCTGTCACCACTTTAATTGAGAGAATCAGTATTTCTCCAAAGGACTTCAACATTTCCCACACAATCATCACTTTCTGTCAATAATACTTTGTTGTTTGATTCATTTGTGCTGAAAGAATATCTCCTGGTCATATAAACGCCGTCTTAGGAGTCGGGACCTCGCCAAGATGTTAAAAAGATTAGGAAAGTGGTGGAAAAACTTTTATGTTGACCCTAATAAAATGTTCTTTTATTTGTGTAATCTTTGTTTATTCCACCGAAGAGTGCACGGTGCCTGATAAAACAACAACACATGAGTATTGCAAGTAGACATTGCTTTAATTGTGTCAAAATATCAAAAACAATGTTAACAAACGGTGTGTATTACAGTATTTGGCCTGAATTAATATACATTATTTAGCCTAAGACGTGCGTACATATTGGAGGAGCACAAGACATTTAATCAGCAATCAGGAACACATTGAGATGTACACCGTTCAAAAGTTTGTGGTCAACCAGTCAATTCAATTTTCCATGAAAACTCACACTATTATTTATCAAATTAATTGCAAAATGAATAGAAAATATAGCCAAGACATTGACAAAGTTAGAAATAATGATTTTTATTTGGAATATTAATTGTGTTCTTCAAACTTTAAGCTCAAAGGACGGCCAGTTTTATAGCGTCTCTCCCCAGCATAACTGTTTCTAACATAAAAATGGTTTTCTAACCCTCCATTAGTCTTCTAAGGCGAAAACATAATGTAATATTGAACATTGGAGATGGGCCTCTAAACACCTCTGTAGATATTTTATTAAAAAATATTGACAACAGTCATTTACCACATTAGCAATGTATAAAGTGTATTTCTAATTAGTTTAATGTCAACTTCATTGCAATAAACAGTGATTTTCTTTAAAAAATAAGGACATTTCTAAAAAATATATTTTTCTAAGTGACCCCAAACTTTTGAACGTTAGTCTAAGATCTAACGGCTTGGTTATATAACACTTTCCCTCCATAATAACACCTCAAATGAGTCAAAACAACCCATTGTGTTTGCTGGTGTTCTTCTCTTGGATATGTAAACCCAGTTTTGACTCAAAGTTTGACCCATTTTCTACAACTGTCCTTTTCCTGCCCAGGAAACTGATGTGAGAGGGCAGCGAGCCACATGTGAAAGAGAGAAAGATTGATGAAAGACAGAAGAGACGAAGCAGCAAGAAACTGGAGAGAAGAGACAGGGAGCATAAAAGAGCGTGAGAGGGAAAGAGATATAAAAAAAGAAGAAATAATAAAAAAACGAAGATAAGAACAGAGGAATAAAAGGAAAGCGAGGAGATTATACGCGGTGAAAAGAGCACATTAGGGGCGACCTGCTGCGACAGTAGTGTGAAGAACGGTGAATAACTGCTTCCACTTAGACCAGTGTCCCGGTGGTGTGGAGCCATGGACTCACACACTCAACACAAATACATAAATCAAGAAAAAAATACATGAATTCAAAGGCGTGTGTTCCTGCACTAACTGATACCTGACACACACACACACACACGCACACACACATGCTCACATACCTCCTCGTGAGCTCTCCTCTGTCCCTCTCATTCACATTTCTCCACATTGGCCGGATTAGGAACACTTTCTCTTGGGTGTGCGAGGCTGCCCCGCGCACAAAGAAACACTTGGGGACAGGATTAGTAGGCTTACAGCGGATTCACATATGTCCAGTTCAAGCAATTGGTATTCAAAGCTTTGCACGTTCAAATGCCACCAAGAGAGAGCAAAGCCGACCAGCGCTTTCCTTTGCATTGGCAGCACCTTTATGAGAAGGGCTCTTTTGCGGGGGCCAACAATGAGGCCGTGAATACACATTTTTACTGTTCTACCAGGGGGATCTCATTGGGGAAGGAGAGAGCAGCGAGCCGAGTTGGAGACAGACTTTATTATCCCAGTTTGAAGTGCAGTGTGTGTGTGTGTGTGTGTGTGTGTGTGTGTGTTTGGAAGGATAGACAGATGGATGGATGGAGGGATGCTGAGGTGCTGGTCAGGGGAAGAGTGCTTCAGTTACTTCCACATGTTATTGTTTAGCTCTTAGTTGCTCCACTCCGCCTCCACCCAACAGACCTGGAGGAGACTCTTTAGAGTGGAGAGAGTGCTCTCAGCAGCTCAAGATAGACAATACCCACTCAATTTAAAGTGTACACAAAAACACACCTTCTGAGATCTGTCTGTTCGCGATAGATATATATTTTTAATTGGGAAAAACCCATGGATTATTTCAACAGTTTCTCATGTTTAAATATTTCAAACTTGTTCTTAGTATTTTTAGGACGTTTTTATGAGCGGGAATGAAGGGTTTACAACATATGTCCTCTTGAGGCACAAGTAAAGTGAAATGATATGTGGCTGCATCATGTTTTGAGTCGTTTTTTTTAAATACAACATTTTCATTGTCATCTATTTTTCTGAGTGCTTAATTTCAATTCAATTAAGTTTATTTTGTGTAGCCCAATATCACACATGTGTCTGTCAGTACATCCCTGTCCCAGGACTTCACATCAGATCAGGAAAAACTCCCAAGAAATAATAAAAAAAAGCTTTCACGTGGGAAAAAAGGGAAGAAACCTTCAGGAGAGCAACAGAGGAGGATCCCTATAGCAACAGATGTCATGTGAATGAATGCTATTTATCAGAATAAAGTTTGTTTTAGCTATCCTATATTTAATCTTTAGGGATAACATGAAAAAAATGCAGGCTGACACATCTAATGTGAATAATAATGAAGAAATGAAATGAAGGATGACCCTTCTGTCAGACATGGGAGCGATGAGAAGTTGTGTGAAGGCGCAGACGTGAGGCCCGCATGCTGCCATATGGGCAGCAGAGTGCGGAGTGCCGGAGCGGGCATGTTACCTCGGTCCCAGCGGAGGCCGCGCACCCCTGTGGCCGCGGGAGCCGCTGAATGGGAAAGCAATTTCCTTCCCATTCCTCCCGGTTCACTCCGGCAACAGCGGCCGAACCGAGACGTTGGTTTCAGATTCCGATAAACAGCCACCATGAACACTGTGTGTAGGAGACTGGAAGTTTGAACAGATTGTATATCTCCTCCTCCTGGTGCATTTCATCTATTTTAAAATATGGGAAATAAAAAAAACATGTACTGCGCGAGGTTATAACAATGATTGCTGTGCGTAAATGTCCTATTACGCAGCGAGGTAAAACCAATATAGAGTTTCACTTTTTAAATAGTAGTTGTACAGGAGGCTCTCCAAACAACTTATATATGAAATGTATAGGTTTAACAACCCCAAATTGTATAAAAGAATCAATTTTCAAACTGACCAGTTTGTTCCAGGAAGAGCAACTTTGTGATCCACGAGAAGAGAGGACAAGAGAAAGAGAAGAAGAGGAGGAGGAGGAGGGAAAAAAAGAAGAGAAGAAGAAGAAGAGGCGAACTGTGCCCCCCAACGGTGTCTTGACAATGGCAGTGAATGGCTGCGCGCCGCGGTCACTGGGACCGTCAAAGCACACCGCCCCCTTTCCAACGGGCACGTCATCCCACTAACTAGGCGTTATGAATAGGAACGCCGCTTTTGTTTTCCCCGCAGATATAAAAAGCCTCTATCGATGTACTCCTCACCGCAGACACACGGAGAGACAGATGAGAGGAGATAGAGAGAAACCAGAGGAAATAGAGGATAGAGAGGGAAGAGAGGGAAGAGAGAGGAAATAGAGGAAAGAGAGCGAGTCGGCTGAGGCAAAGTGGATTCCGATGTGATAAGAGGGACAGACGCGTGGGACAGGAGGGATACCGGACAACATCAGAGGACCAGGAGGACCGAGGGTTCCAGAAAGAGAGAGAGAGAGAGAGAGAGAGTGCAAGTGTGTGTGAGAGAGAGAGAGAGAGAGAGAGAGAGAGAGAGAGAGAGAGAGAGAAAAAAAGGGTGTTGAGAGAGAGAGAGAGAGGGGGGGGGGCAGCGACCTCCTACAACAACCTCGGAATCGAACCCATAAAATGAATTCAGACTCCAGCCAAAGCAGCAGAGCCTCTTCCCCGGACATGGACGTCATGTCTCTCCGAGAGCACCACCCACAACACCATCACCACCTCGTAGGCTCCTCCGTGTCCTCGTCTACGCAGAGCGCAGAGCTGCGCCAGAAGCTGAGCGCCAGTGATCTCCTGAGGTCTAGTGGAGACCCCAAGTCAGTCGACAGCAGCAGCAGCAGCAGCAGCAGCGACAGCAGCAACAACTTTAAACTGAAGAAGCAAGTCACGGAGGAGGAAATGTACCATCTCCGTCTCAAGATCAACGGCCGGGAGCGCAAGCGCATGCACGACCTCAACCTGGCCATGGACGGTTTGCGCGAGGTGATGCCCTACGCGCACGGGCCCTCGGTGCGGAAGTTGTCCAAGATCGCCACGCTGCTGCTCGCCAGGAACTACATCCTGATGCTCAACAGCTCCTTGGACGAGATGAAGCGGCTGGTGGGGGACATTTACGGAGGGCACAACTCAGCTTTCCACTGCGGCACCGTGGGGCACGGCGCCGGTCCCGGTGGACACCCCGGGGGCCCCGTGGCCGCAGCAGCTGCCGCCGCCGCAGCCGCGGCCGCCGCTCATCAGGTGCACCAGGTGCACCCTCTCCTCGGGAGCGCGCTGACGACCTCCACGTCCTCCACGCTGTCGAGCTCGCTGCCGGGGCTCACGTCCATCCGAGCGCCCCACGCGCTGATGAAGAGCTCCGCGTCTGCGCCCCCGGCCCTGCAGCTGGGCCCCGGCTTCCAGCATTGGGCCGGACTGCCGTGTCCCTGCACCATCTGCCAGGTGCCCGCTGCGCCACACATCCCCATCAGCACGGCCGGCCTCACGAGACTCACAATGGAGGGCAAGGACCTGCTGAAATGATGTCTGACAGACACGCGGAGACTGCGATATGTTTGTAAATAGAGAATTCAGGGCATGAGGGTGGATTTGGCATCACGTGTGCATGTTGGTGTTTAGTCTGTTTTCTTGTTGGGCGTATGAGAAAGAAAGAAAAAAACATTGTTTCCCTCCTTGTAACAAGGACTTTATAAAGACTGATGAAATTGCCAGTTGAAGGTGAAAAGAAATGAAAAAAAGTTGTGTGTCACGCAACAAGAAGCCACGAGCCTCTCGTGTCTGACGTCACACCCCGGTGCGAGAGGTGAAGGAGGCTGCATGGACGTGTTTGATTTTATTTGACCTTTTTTTGTTTTTTGTATCATGCAGGCATCATTTTGTGAAAACGAAGAATGCTCTCTGTGCCTTGTACCAAGGATTTAAAACTTGAGTTGTAAATGAAAATAATGGCATTCATGTGTTATTGGCTAAAATGACTGCGCGGAAATTTGTTTTAAAATTCTTTAGATTTATTTTCATTTCGTGGCTCACTGTATGTCCACTTGCTTTTGTTATTTCTTCTCTCTTATTTTTTTGTTGCATGATGTTATAATTATCACAGCATGATTGTTTTTGCTGAACTGAATTTGTTATGCCCAGAGACCCCGTGTCTTTATTTTTGTAAATTGTTGATTGATGACATATTTATTATCTCCCAGCGTCCCTGGATGAAATTTCAATAAAACTGAAATTATGGATCATATCTCACTGTCTTCTCCTCTTTTTTTAAAGGCACTCTTAAACACTCACTAATAATATGTCCTACCAATAATTTACATTTCATAACGTCTATATAGGTATAGGCCTACATTTTAACTAAACATTTACTTGTATTTGAGGTGCACAAACTTGGTTTATTTTCCTAATTGAAGTCAACGTTTATACCGAAAAATATATTAATTTATTTCAGTCAAATCTTATTACATTATCTCACATGTTCAGTTAAAAACAATTAGAAATATTTTGGACAATTCGGATTAAAGGCATCAGTATATAAAAAGTAAACAATGTGCTAACTTTCACAGACTCGTTCTACTATAATGATATGAAATAAAGAATTATTTACATCTAGCATTTTTTTTAAACAAAGAAATCAGACTGAATAAGTAAAAATGAAACAAATGTAACTCTTTTTTTGTCATTAAATTATTCGAACCATAATATAATTTTTTTGGGTATGAACGAGAATAAGCACACCTTTAAGGATATCTGTCCCTTATTATTGTGGACACAGCTCTAAAATCAAGTGAGGAAAGCCGGAAATCTGCACAGGGGTCGATCCCCTGCAACCACAATCAGTGCACTTCAAAACTATTTAAAACCTGACGTTATGTCAACTTATAGTTAGACACATGGCTCAGGCTATACATTCATTTAACATGTCCGAGCATCACATGTTAAAGAGAAAGCGAGAGGAGGGGGAGGAGGAGGATGAAACCAGGGGACGTGGATGCGGCCTCATGGAGCCCAGTCGGATGGTTCCAGAGCCGCTGCAAAGTGATCCGCCTCGGGCAGCGCGGGGCGGGCGGTCCGCCGGGTCCCTCGGGTGCTCCTCCGTCTCATCTCTGCAGCGACAGCATGTATGTTTGTGGAGATTACAAGTTAATTGTTCATGGGGGACCAAGAGGAGAACATCACACCACAGAAAGGCGTCGGGATTACAGGCAACTAAATGCAAGAAGATTATACATTCAGACACCCCCCTCCCTTCTCCCCTCTTCCTCGGCCTCGGCGCATGCAAATGAGTGCGTGGATAAAAAAAAATAAAAAAAAGAGAGGAGGGAAAGAGAAAAAGGAGACGAAGAAGCCCCCCTTTTTGTAACTTATTTCGGAGGGAGGAAAACACAAGTTCTGTGGTTAAATAGAGAAAGAATGAAAGAGTTCATTTTACACTTCTTGGGGGTTTTGTCTTTAGGAATGAGCCGCATGGCCTGTCTGCGCCTCGCGGGCTGCCAGATGGGATGCAAATAGCCGGGTAGCTGCAATGGCCTTTTAACCACACAACACTGAGGAGGATGTTGTCAAGGGAAGCTGGCAGTTTGCGAGTTAATAGTCATGAGTTGAGGTAATTACTTAAGGTTTATTATGCTCCGATTTCAAAGGAAATGGACTCTTCAATGGGCCGAGAAATACTTCTTAATTCTGGCTAATTAGGAGCCGAGCAGAGACAACTGCTGCTGCCATAAAGCACCGTCACATTCACGGAGGGGCATCATGTGGACGTGAGGCACAACATTATGCACACAAACACTCATGCACATTCAAACAACATGCACAAGACAACACACGCAGTGGCACTGCGGTTGAATGTTAAAGAGACAAATGTAAATCACTGCCTGTTTTTATTCCAGGGGTGTACGTCATGCAGATGGCCATATGGTAACAGGAGTATACATTGCTGCCTTGCACTATGGAATTTAGGATTGTTCTACTGTAATTAAGCTTAAACCGACAAGTAAATTAACAAGTAATGAAACTCTTGCAAACAATGATTGAATTATGGCTTTTTCTTCTTCTTCTGCCACTGTGTTTATTATAATGACGGGGATTATCTTCCAGGCAGGGTTCACAAAATGATACTCATTAGTCTCTTGTTTACTTTGAGCTAATCCCTCTGAGAATCAGATTATTCTTTTTCACAAGGGATGCCAAGCTGAAGACAGAAAGTTGATCATAATGATGCAACATAACAAATGAAACCAACCAAACAGCCTCTATTTCTTTTTTTATGTATTCAGTGAAAAATAGCTATTAAATGAAGGGATATGTTGTTGTTTCAGGTATTTGAGAAACCCTTTATTACCGGTGGCAGTTTAACAGAAAAAGCATTTTTGCACGTGTATATTTGGCACTACAAGATTTTTCTCTGTCTTTTTCTCTCCACTTATTCTGCTTTGTAAAAGTCTGCAGTAAACATCAACACCTTAAAGATGGATCACGAGACAATACATCCATGAATAAGCCCAAATAAATGAGTCGAGTTAACTTTTTTCTGCCATATTAACACCTTTCTCATTGTAAAAGACAACACAACATCAGAACATCATCCATATCTTGATGAAAACAATACATATAGGGGTGTGAAGGATTTGCAATACAGAAGTAAAATGCACAAAACATCAATAATTATGAAAAGACAACCTTAAATAAAAAAATAGGACACTGTAAAGGTGTCAGTTGTTTGACATTCAAGAGTTGATAGCATAAAGGAATGTGCTTCTCTCCCTAAACTGTTCAGATTTAAACCAGAGAGCTGTTTATACTCCAAATAATACTGACAGATAGATTTTATTCCTCTGGAGATTCGGTGACTGAACATCAGCTCCTCTTTCACAAGGCTCGACAAACGACATGAGAGCACCCACCTGTTACTGAGCTACTCGAGTTCACTGAGAGCAGCACTGTTTTGTACACACACACACACACACACACACACACACACACACACACACACACACACACACACACACACACACGCACGCACACCTACACACACACACGCACGCACACACACATACATACAGAGAGAGAGAGAGAGAGAGACACACACATACACATAAAGAGAGAGAGACACACACACATAAAGAGAGAGAGAGACTCACACACACATACACATACAGAGAGAGACACACACACATACAGAGAGAGACACACATACAGAGAGAGAGAGAGAGACACACACACACACACATATATATATATATATATATAGAGAGAGAGAGAGAGAGAGAGAGAGAGAGACACACACACATACACATAAAGAGAGAGAGAGAGAGACACACACACACATACACATACAGAGAGAGACATACACATACAGAGAGAGAGAGACACACACACACACACACTTACACACACACACCTTTTTCCAAACCTCGAATCTGAGAAGTTGTTTGAATTGAAACACACCGATGTGTCGGCCAGCATTACAAAGCAGCAAACACCAGACTTAAACTCCGATGTGCACACACAGAATGGCACTTTGATGCTTTTATAACGACGACTTTTGTACAAACATCTCATTTGGCCATCGCCGACTGATGCGGCATTCACTCTGAAGAGTCCTGCCTGAAGTGCGTGGCGGTGAACTGCTGGTTTGTTTATCTGCTCGGTCAATGTGCTTCAGCGGGGCCGGACCCCGAGGGCAGCAATTGAAAATAAATTCCCGGTGAATAAGGGGCAGCGGCCGCATCAGCCAAGCTGCTGCTAGAACAAAAGCAGTTGAGGGGATAAGTTATTGAGCGGGATGACAGCCTGAACGAGGCTGATTATAACTGCCTGGTCGTGCTCTGTGTGTGTGTGTGTGCGGTGTGTGTGTGTGTGTGTTGTGGCTTCATTGAAGCAGGTGCAGAGGCCATTCCGTCTCTGTGTGTATAGCTCTCTCTCTCTCTCTCTCTCTCTCTCTCTCTCTCTCTCTCTCTCTCTCTCTCTCTCTCTCTCTTACTATACCCTCAGGGAAGTCCCGGGGCCCTGTGCCCTCCTGTCCTCAGCTGATTCCACAGACTAATGTTTAACCCGTACTGCCAAAACAGAAAGCATATTTCCATCATAAGAGCGCTTTGCCATCGCCATTAGCGACTGAGTTCATTTGCATGTTAATTGTGCATTTAGAGAGGTGGTGTTGACACTTCCCTTTGTCCACGCAGGGTCGCGGGAAGTGAGAGGACGGGGCTGCAGAATGACATCCATGTGCGTTATTGTTTGAGGATGGTTGTATCATCTGTCATGATGGGACTGTAACACAATAGAAGAAAATTAGTTTGATTTAATAGGGTGTTATTCCTATACCGTAAAATTCAAATAAAGCTCCCATCTGTGAAAGTTTTTTTATGAGACATCAAGTAATTTCAGACTTAAAAAATCAAGTGTATTTTCTCAAGTACTGTATTTAAGTACAATTCAGAGGTGCTTAACCTTCATATGTTATATTATTATAATATTATACTACATTTCAAAAGTGAATTGAATACTTTTTATTCCGATTCATTTACTCACAGTTTATAAAAACAGGTGGAACGACCTTCTGATCAACTGCAACATTAACATGCTGCTGATATATTGCATGCATCAACAATAATATTAATCTGAATAATAATCACTTAAATTAATTGGTCAGTTATAAGAATATTTATCAATAACAACAATAACAAACATTTCAACTTCTTAAATGTTGTGGTTATTTGGTGATTTTTGGATAATTATTAATTACCCTCTCGTCGTACAAAACAAGTAACACATCATCTTGGGCTTTAGTCAATTTCATGTTTAATGGGAATTTATACTTTTTGTTACATTTTTATGTAAAAAAAATAATTAACCTACTAATTGAAAAATAAAGAAGATTCATCAGAAAAGAAAATATAAATGAGATCCATTTCTAAAAATCATATTTCTGATAATGTAATATTGTGAACACTTTTTGCAGATAACACTTTTTTGAATACAATACTTTTACTAAAAGTAACTTTCACTTGTAAACATCTGAGTTCTTCCTCCAGTAAATTACCCCGTGAGCACGATCTCTGTCAATATTATTAATTATGGGCCTGTAAAATGAAGAAAATACAACACACAGACAACCTCCCTGACAAAACGGACATGCTGTGTTTACCCAGCAGGCGACATGTGCACGAGAAGACAAACTTGTGCACACACGAATACACACAATTGCACTTTCATTTTCTCAACCACACACACAAGCCAGTTTCGGTGTTAAATGTGTGTAATAAACACAGATTCAGCCAGACAGAAAGTGCCGGCATGTGTGTGTGTGTGTGTGCGTGTGTGTGTGTGTGTGTGTGTGTGTGTGAGCAGTAATATCCTCCTACAGTGACTGACAGATGGCGTTCAGTGTTTGGCCGTAAACGTGCTCCCTGAGTGTTTGTCTGCGTGCCAGTCGCCTGTAGTTTGGAGACTCCCCGTGAGAGTCTAACTGTCCTGACACTGCTCAAAACCAACTGTCCTTGATTGTCAAACCGCAGTGTGTGTGTGCGTGTGTGTGTGTGTGTGTGTATATATGTTTGAGTGTAGGTTTGTGTAGGTGTGTGTGTGTGTTTGTGTGTGTCTGCGGCGGCCTTCTGGAAAGAGAAGAGCAGACCAGGCGAGCAGATGTTGATGGAATAGATACATCTTTCTAAATCTCTGGCCACCACATGCTTCAAATCTGCCCGCAGGAACGAGTCTCTCAGCAAGATGACATGGGAAAAACTGAGCGCGAGAACTTTTTATTCCCATGTACGGGAGATGGAGAGAAAAAAAAACAGTGTATGTGTGTGTGTGTGTGTGTGTGTGTGTGTGTCAGCTCAGGGCCTGGCACAGCGCTGGGTGACAGTCCCCTCTCAGCGGGGGGTGGGGGGGGGGGCGACAAAGTGAAACATGGTCGTGAGAAGAGAGAGAGAGAGCTGAAGCCAAGAACAGACAACACAAATAGAGAGATCAGACCACCTCTTGGTACGGTCCAGTTTCCAAAATGAAATAAAAAAAAAAACCTGTTTGATTGTGTTCCTTCACTGACGACAAAACAGGAGACAAGAAAAGTTGTGGAATGAAGGGAGTTTGAATGTGGACCGAGTTGTTTTGGTTCCTCGAGGTCGAGGATCATCACTCGGCCTTCGCCCGCCGTGATTCTACTCCCATTGTTGATCCCGTCAAACAACTTGAGAATGAATTTAACCATCTGGGTTTCTCATAAACGTTAATATGTGAAGAGGTGCGAGAGATAAGGAGGGGAAGAGTTCTTTATTGTGTGTGTTATCAGGGTTGTATCACAGTCAGAGGCATAGAGGATAGCATACTGCTAAATGGACATTGACATACTCTCGACACGTTTGCACTTACATGCACTGTCACTTTAAAATCACTGCGTGTACTTACACTTCATACTGCCTCTTACTTGACAAATACATGTTTATACATGTTATCAGAATTATTGCACTACCTGCTACTCCCATTTGTCCGTAGTTTAGTTTATTATATGTTACTATATGTGTATTATACGTTATATGTATATATGTTAGTATTATATATATATATAGGTTGGTATATGTTTTAGCATATATTTAGTAAGATTATTTTATGTTACTTATTACATGTAAATTGTTCAGAGTACTTGTACAGAGTGTATGTCATGTTATGTTAACTTGTATTATGTTGCTGTGTTATGCTATGCTAGTTGTTGTGTGGTGCCTTGTCCAAAGAATGTCAGTGTCCAGTCTGACCCTGTGTCATTCTGTGCATCTGACAATAAAAGACTTGTAACTTGTAACTTGTAACAGGAAGGCTGTGATTACATCTGCATCATTATCTCCATTGAAGTGTGTGTGTCCTCAGTTCTACCCGTGATAGTTTGAGGATGAATCTCCTTATTGACTTCTTTTTGTTGTAGTTTTTTCTGTTTTATTAATATTTGTACATATCAGAGGTTAAGACATATTGTATACTGTACACTAAACCACTTTACATGTAAAGCTAACAGGGAGCACTCCTGTAATGTACTTGTAATGTGCTCCCTAAACCTTTTGTCAGGAGACATATTTTTCTAAAATTACAAACCACTGTGACCATGGAAACCTCAATCTTCTTAGACTAGCATCGGTCTAGCGAGTTTTCTTCGCCTCACCCAACAGTCCGTTACCGAAATACTGCCCTGAGAACACAGTTCATTTTAAATGTTTCATATTCATATTCACTTGCTCTATTCATCTAAAGAGCCAAGGGGGTCACAGATGTGTTTTTTTCTCAACCCTGTCCAGCAAATATTTCAGAATAAAAGCATCTTTTCAACAAATTAATGGAAACAAGTCAGAGAGCTTTTATATTCTAAATGGAAAAAAACACTTGTTCAAAATATAATGTGGGTGACGTGTTCATATTTAGACATCAAAATTGTAGTAATGTTGCTGGTAAGATGTCAATATACTGTCAAAAAAACATTTTCTTTGTCTAGCAGTCTGGCGGGGGTCAGCTGGCAAAGCAGTGGAGGCGCGGTACTTTTGCTCTGGCACTGACATTTAATACTTACCTGCAAGACAATTAGGAAATATAAAAAAAAGATCCTGTGACCAGAAACGTTAGTGCAAAAGCATCCACACGTTACTTCTGTGACTTCAAATGATCTCGCAGCACCAACACCGTATTCAAAGCCACCGACCGGCTGACGGGACCCTTCTTTTGAGCTTTTCTTTCTTTTGTAACCGAACTGAACGGAAGAGCGACTCAAACGGGCCTTTGGGAATCGCGCTAACATCTCCGTTGGCAGCCGTGCACACGCAGACATTACACCCCTCCGACTGGAGCTACGTGGCTTGGCATCGGCCCACGTTTACACCCTGCAGCCAGTCCAACCTTCTTGTCTACCGAGCGTCGGTTGGCAGCAGAAGTAAGGTATAGATCACTCCCGCGGTCCAGATGTCACACTTCCACCTGCCAGCTGACCTGATGAAATTATAACGGCAGAGGTCTCCGAGAAAGAAACTCAATCACCTTTTTAAGGCTTCTCGGAGGATTCCAAACCTTTTTGATTACACTTCCTCGTGTCCGCATGCGATCTGGCAGCGCCGTGAACCCGGGCGTTAGCCCGCTACCTAACCCTCTCTGTGAGCTGGCGGCGGTGCTAAAGCAGACATTAGCCTCCTCCCTCTGGCCTGGATTCAGCTGGCACGTCCGGAGCTCATTGATGGCGCTGCCAGGCCGACTCCATCGCAGTTGGTGATTCTGATCAATATCAATGTTAACAACACCCAGACAGCTTGTCGCCGAACAAACAAACATGTAAATAATGCGTCAACACGTTCTGACGTCCTGGACGTTCACCTCAGAGAAGCCTGTGAGCGTGTGTGTGTGTGTGTGTGTGTGTGTGTGTGTGTGTGTGTGTGTGTGTGAGACATACTCTGATAAAAATAGTGTCTCTTCACCTCATGTTCTCTCTCACCTTTTAGTCGCCCATAAGATAAGATAAGAGACATTTAATGTAACAAAAACTACAAATAAACATACAAACAAGCCAGAACTATAGAGACACAAAAACCTGATGACATTTATTATATGATTTTTTATTTTTAGCAGTATTTTTATGCGTCAACACGTTCTGACGTTCTGGACGTTCACCTCAGAGAAGCCTGTGAGCGTGTGTGTGTGTGTGTGTGTGTGTGTGTGTGTGTGTGTGTGTGTGTGTGTGTGTGTGTGTGTGTGTGTGTGTGTGTGTGACATGTACACTGCTATACTCTTCTGATAAAAATAGTGTCTCTTCACCTCATGTTCTCTCTCACCTTTTAGTCGCCCATAAGATAAGATAAAATATATTTAATATAGCAAAAATTACAAATAAACATACAAACAAGCCAGAACTATAGAGACACAAAAACCTGATGACATTTATTATATGATTTTTCATTTTTTCCAATATTTATATAAGTCAGACGGGGATCTCTCTTTCTGCAGGTTATTTATATATCGATATTGTGACTGACCACTTCAGAGTGTTGTCATGAACACGATGTTCTCGCCATGTGCGTTCTGTTTGTTGCGTCATGTGACTCGTTGGGAAGACAACAGTGTGAGAGCCCCGCGAGTGAGAGTTTGACGGAGGCGTTTGTTGTGTGAGGAGCTTTCTGTCATTTTAAACATATGTGTTTAAAGGAAACACAACATGATAGATAGATAGATAGATAGATAGATAGATAGATAGATAGATAGATAGATAGATAGATAGATAGATAGATAGATAGATAGATAGATAGATAGATAGATCGATCGATAGATAGATAGATAGATAGATAGATAGATAGATAGATAGATAGATAGATAGATAGATAGATAGATAGATAGATAGATAGATAGATAGATAGATAGATAGATAGATAGATAGATACTTTATTAATCCAGAGGGGAATGTAGGTCAACCAGTAGCTTAACTTAACTCACAAACATACATACACAACTTACAGTAGAATCATAGTATAACAACAATACACATAGGAGGAACATGTACACTGGGAGTAGGGTGTATACAGAATTGACAGATATTAGTGTGCATTGATTGAGTGTTGATGTTAACGAGGATAGTGCAAAATGCTATAAATAAACTGTGCAATGGGCTTGTATAGCCAAAAAGAGTTTTAAAAACAACAGTAAAAGAGTAAAAAATAGTAAAAAAAGATGGACAGTGGGATGGAAAAATAAAAATAAAAATGAAATGAAATGAAAATAGCTGAGAAGCGGACAGGAGGGGAGACCGAGGTAGACTCATGCAGAGAAGATGACGAACACAACGGCTCAAAGTTGAAAGGGGTTGACTGTGGCTCAGTTGATGAAGGTGAGGCAGTAATATGAGGAGTTGTAAAACTATAGCTGGTGAGCTAACCGCTAACGTGAAGGCCGTCCAGTAGCATGCTTCAACGGATGAGTAATTACGGCTCTCAGCTTCTTTCTGTTCTCTCGGCTATTTTCTGTAGACTCTCGCCGTGAGCCCGGGTTCATGGTGCCTTCTGGTTTCTTTCAATCTAGAATCTGTCATTGGTTTTTAGAGCTGACTTTGTCTCCCTGCATAGCGTCTAATAAGACCGTATCATATTTTGCACATTTCAATAGTAACGAGCAAACATCTTGCTGCTCCCAGCAAGTCAGTGAGCAGGATCAGAACAGAAGCCCTGCAGCTGGAACGACATCTGTGGTACGCAAAGCAAAAAGCAGAAAGCAGAAATTTAAGATTCACCAAAAAGCGTTGTGGGGGGGGGGTAAAAAAACGGTCGCACCATGTTGCCGTGAGGCGGGCGGCGCCGGCCGATTGGCGAGGCTCCGCGGCGTGAACACAGCAGCGGCGGCGCGGGGATGGAAACACACGAGGAAAGCAGCTCTAATTATAAACAGGCATTATCATGGGTGTGAAACCAGAAGTGACAGCAGCAGTGGGCAAGCACACAGACACACACACACACACACACACACACACACACACTGGGCCAGAGTCATCATATGGACAAATCAAAACTGCTCTGGCTCAGTAATGTATGGCAGATGTTAACGCTTTGTACTTAATGACTCCCTCGAGACCTCACCCAATCAGACAGGACACAGCGACAGGCCTGGGGATATGTGTGTGTGTGTGTGTGTGTGTGTGTGTGTGTGTGTGTGTGTGTGTGTGTGTGTGTGTGTGTGTGTGTGTGTGTATGTGTGTGTGTGTGTGTGTGTGTGTGTGTGTGCGGGGGGGGGTGGTTGCAGTATAGTTGTTTGCTGGAAACGATGATCTTCACATTCATACATGTCATTAAACCTTGTTGAACATCTGCAAAATTTGTATCTTTTGTGTCTCACTTTAATAGGATTTTTAGATAAACTATTTAAAATGCGTGATGGTGTGTGTGTGTGTGTGTGTGTGTGTGTGTGTGTGTGTGTGCGAGAGAGGAACCCTTCTGTTACCACAGAGTAATTTCATGCTTGACTACGGCCTGTTTCAGAGAATAACTCGATGTTTACAGCACATCACAGCAGAGTTCTGTAAAAATAAAATCAAACCAAAACAAGGCGGGAGAAAAACACATTTACAAAACTACTCACAGATTATTAAAGCAACAAGAAGCTTGATTATTTTATAGAGGTTTCTTGAAGATCATTTTTGAGTTAGCTCTCCCTGAACAAATCGGAAGTTTTTAGTATTTAGTATTTAGTTTGTTTGTTAATGATGATTGAACAGAGTGTTGCTCTACAGGAGAGCGTGCGTAGAGTCCTTTCTCTTTTTAATAGGGTTGTTGTTTTACTCCTTATAAATGAGTGACAGAAATAATTGTTTTTATTATATTGCTGTTAGTTAGTTGTTGAAACAAGCGTGAATAAAGTTAATAGTGACGTTCATTTTAATTCTCTATTTTCTCTTTTCCTATTTCTGTCAGCAAAGCCCTATTATAATTTTAATAACAGAATAATATGACAATGGAAATCAGGAGAGATTAAATATATTGTCATTCTACACCATATTTGTTCAAATTAATTCCAACAGACCCCGTATACCATAAAAGAGAGAGTGTCACATATCACACGTCTGAAATATATGCCTTGAGGTGCTTCAGAGACCGTTTATTCATTAGCTTATTTTAATGATAAGTCAAGAGAAATTCAATAGGTCTAATGAATAGTGAATTCCAAGAAATATTTTTTTTAAGTTTTAATTTACATTGAAAAGTGACCGCCGTAGCATATATATAATTAAATAATAATAAAAGTATAAATAAAAGGTTACAGCCATATTTCTACATGTGTATCTAAATGATTAAGAATAAATATACTTAACAGTATGAAGATCTGCAGACACACAGTCGGGCTCATTAAAAAATAAGTGAAAATAGCATCTTTGCAGATATCTTTCTCTCTAGCACATAGTGTCACAAAGCAGCACCGCTCTGATTTGCTATATTGAAAATGTCAGCTGCAACAGATGCTGCGCTAATAGCCACTGGATGCTGCGCTGGAATCTAGCAGCTGGTAACCATGACACTAACTACCACCGGGGAGAACGGCCAAGCTATCCACAACCCTGTTGCAGTCGAGGAGCAGTACACAACACTTCGTCACCGTTTTGGGGGGGATGCAGTACATACGAAAAGCCTCAGTTTATAGCAGAAACTCCGGGTTTGTTATAGAAATCCAAATATTAAACGAATGAATCAACAACAACTGTAATGTTGGCAAAGAACAGCGAGCGTTTTGTTACGGCGTGAAACTAAACCAGGTACCGATCAGCTGTGAGCTCCACGCCAGGCTGGAGACGTGACCCCCGACTTTACATTACATTACATTACGTGTCATTTAGCAGACGCTTTTATCCAAAGCGACTTACAATAAGTGCATTTCAACCTAGAGTACAAACTAAGAACAACAAGAATTCAGAAAGTAACATTTCTTCAACATAGTCAAACTACAAAAGTACCATAATAAGAGTATTTAAGAGCCACTGAAGTGCTAATCTGTGTTTTAATCCAGATATAGTCAGATATAGTCCAGACATTAGTACTCTTTCAACAGAAGATACATATTTAATATTGTGATCCTTACTGGCTGACTGGGTCAGTGGGTAGCAGGTCATCTTTCAATCAGGGGGTTGGCGGTTCAATCACCGCCCTAGTTGATGTGTCTTTGAGCAAGACATTTAACCCTGCATTGCTCCCTGTAGCTGCATGTGTGCACGGTGTACGAATGTACTCGTTTTGTATAAAAAGCGTCAGCTAAATGACATGACATGTCATGTAATTGGAGATTAAACACAAAAGAAAGTAGGAAACTTTTAGGCCATCTCCCTCCATCCAGCTGCCACCTTTTTTTAGGATTTTCTATTGAAATGAGGAAGTATTGTTGACATGAAAACAACGAGCTGCACAGTGCTGCGTGTCGTGGACATGAAATACACAAACAGGTATTTTAACAGTTTGTGACGTCACTCGAGGCGTTTCATGACTCAGCACAGCTCTGCCACACGTGGATTTTTACAACTCGTTCTCATAAGCAGCGAGCGCATATCGATGAAGCCGTACCGACTGGAACCCACTGCTGTAACTAGACCTCGCTCTAGGTTTTAAGTGCAATAACCATGAAAACAACACAAGAGAATTCTCTGCTACTTTAGTTCACCTTTCAACAACTAAACAGACGCAACATTTAGATTTGAAAAATATAAACTTTTGTCTTTTAACCTTTCTGTTACCTTTAGGGTCAATTTGACCTCATTCAATGTTTAACGTTGATGTTCTTTGGGCTCAATTTGACCCCAGGCTGTTTTTCACAGAAATATCAACTTTTTTATTCATTTAAAGGGTTATTTAGGTCGTCAACAAACAAACATAAAGTACCTCACACTTAAACTTGGGAAACAATATGAGTTATAATCATTTTCTGGAGGTTTTAATTGCTGACCCCGAGGGTAAAAGATGTTAGTAAATATGAAGTTAAAAGTGTTATCTGCAAATATGAAGGTAACAGTATGAGTGGGATTTCTCAGTCAGTATCTGATGAGGCAGAGTTGTATGTTTGATCCTTTAAAGCAGATGACGATGCAGATCCGTAATGGGTTAAAGATTTTTTTTTAAGTTATCACAAGTGTAGGGTTTTAGGTACAACAACAACAAATCTTCAATAGCTAATAGTTCAAGTCTTAATAACTTATATTAAAATTATGATTTAAATTGAGTTTTTTACACAATATAATACAAGTAATCACAAAAGTGTCCGTTGTGTGTTTGACAGTCTGTACAACATTCAGCATGCTCTGTCCTCGGGAGGAAAAACTCCCCGATGAAACATCACTCTCTCTCTTTGTTTGTTTTGCCGGGTTACATAAGTAAGAACTGCAAACCGACTTTGATGTCAGTGAAGTTCTGCTTTAACTCTCCATCCCGTTGGGAACGAGGCTCATCTTAAAAAGGGTCCAAAATAGATCAAAGGAAAACACAAGCAGAAGAGTGTAAACACGAGCATAATGCCGTGTGTTTCCCCCTCACAGAACCAGCATGAAAACATCTCAAAAGTAGGAACCGTAACTTCATCTCCCACGAACACGTATTCAAACCCCTTGGTGCCACGGAGAGGAAAAAGTTCCCCTCAAGAGCACTGTCGCTTTCTGGTGCCCCGCCAGGACCTGTCACTCACCCCCAGTTCATCGCCACCTTTCTCCGTCTGTCCGTCAAACAGGACAGAAAGACCCCCCCCCCCCCTCCCCCCTCCCCCCACCACACATCTGTTATCATCTCTCCTTCTCCACAAGTTGCTGGGGGGTCGGTGGGGGGGCCGTCCGCGGGCCGGTCATCCCGTTAGAGGCCTATTAACAGTCCCCGGGCCCTCTGCTGGGGGCCTACAGGAGAGAAATCCATATCAATACCTTTCTGTTATGCCTCCCACCCCCAGACACAGCCGGGCTGCCTGCCTGGCACAGGCAGCCCGGCATGGGCCTCCTGTCGGGACGGAGAGGGGGGGGGGGGCTTTCAATGCAAGCGTGGCACTTCCAGTACGGCCCTCCTGTCAGTCCTCCTGTTGCACTGATGGGCCCGAGGAGACAATGCAGAGTTTGAAAAGGCACACTTCCTCGTGCTGTTGGTGTCTTTAATACCATCAGTCGTCTCTTCGGATCACATCTGGCCTGCGGGGTTTACAGCATGCCGCTTCCTCCGACACGCGGAGAGAAAGGAGGCTCTGCAGAGGTGAAGAGAAAGTGTGTGGGGTTCAGGACACGTGGGAGACAACTGGGGTGTTGAGGGAGTTTAAAGAGGATGCAGCGAGTCACAATATGCTCTCTGCAAACAATGCTCTCTCTCTCTCTCTCTCTCTCTCTCTCTCTCTCTCTCTATTGATCCTTTCCTTCAGTACATTTTATTTTCATCCTTAAAGGTATCTTGTCAAAATGCTTCTCAAATTCACTAAATTTGACACTTTCATCCTTGTTGGTGCATGCTCTGACTTTCTGTTTCTCCTCCGCACTGGCTGAGAGAATAAAAAAGACGACCATGATG
>CM070100.1:4705000-4832500 GCA_036178185.1 Liparis tanakae | reverse complement strand
TTCAAAAAGAACAAGAAAAAGAACAAGAAAAAGAACAAGAAATTCAAAAAGAACAAGAAATTCAAAAAGAACAAGAAAAAGACCAAGGAAAAGAAAAAGGAAAAAATTAAGAAAATGAACAAGAAAATGACAAAGAAAGACCACGAAAAAGACCAAGAAAAAGACCAAGAAAAAGACCAAGAAATATAAAAAGACCAAGAAAATGAAAAAGACTAAGAAAAACAATAAGAAATGGAAAAAGACCAAGTAAAAGTAAAAAAGAACAAGAAAAAGACCAAGACAATGAAAAAGAACAACAACAAGAAAAAGACCAATACGAAGAAAAAGAACAAGAAAAAGAACAAGAAAATGAAAATGACAAAGAAAATGACTACAATCACAGGTGTAAAGTGAAAAATAAAAGTCTCAGAACAGCTCAAAAACAAAGAAGATGAAAGCATAGATAAGGTCAAGGACGTGTTGCGGTCCAGTGGGCCAGACCTGTCCACCTGTGTGTGATGCTGTCCAGTCCTATATGATTAATGACCACTGGACCTCTGGTCCACTTTACATTGGTGGTACTGCGCCGCACCTCAGGGCCTCACTGGGACCTCACCGGCCTGCAGATCTTCTCGGACATCCCCAGATTAAACATGTTGTGATAGGCATCAGAGCTAAAGTGTTACCTCTTGTTAAGGAAACAAAGCTTCTAGGTGTTTTATCATGTGTCTGCATGTATGTTTTTTGTTGTGATGACACTTTATAACAGCTAATGATTCTTTCTGCTGATTAAAATCATCTCTGTGGCTGTAGTGGGAACTTAATTCTTAGGTAATTGTACTTTAATTGTATTATCACATTATACTTTTACTCCACCACATTTCTGAAGGAAATATTCTGTTTCATATATGTATATTTTATTCTCGTGTGTTTAGTTTATTGGTGCTACTGTAACAACAAATTTCCCCTTGGGGATTAATAAAGTATCTATCTGTCTATCTATCTATCAAATCAATCTATATATATATATATATATATATATATATATATATATATATATATATATATATATATATATATATTAATGAACTGTATTATGTATGTTGTATGTATTATCTTCTTGTTTTCTCTCTCTCTTTTAGAGTTGTATGTCTGTTATTTTTATATGGAACTTGGTGTCTGAAATAAAGAATACATATATATATATATATATATATATATATATATATATATATATTGTTCTTTCTATAGCACTACATTTATCTGACCACTATATATTGATAAATCTATTTTGTTTGTATCAGCTTCTGAAACATGATGCCTTGTTTAGAGAAAATAATAATAACAATACATATATATTATAATAAAGAAATGCAGTGTGATAGCTTTAATATATTCGATGTCCATCAACTTGTTTTCATAATTGTAGTAACCAACAATGTTATCTCTGGTTTTAAGACACTTTTCAAAAACATCTTGATTTAAATAAGACCAACTATAAACATGCTTTAGTCACGGTTAGTGAGTGTCAAACACTCAAATGCAGAGGGACTCAAATGGGAGTCGGGTGGGTGGAGCAGGTGGGGAATCTGATGGACAGCTTCAGGGTGCAGCTACAGACACAATAGAATCAGAAACAGAAGTAAAGCTAACATTCCAGCTATATCGCAAAACCAAACCATGATCACTTTAATTCAAAGCCTGTAATCTCAGCACACCTCTATCTACTGCCAGGGATTTAGAGCACCTCATTGTTAGCGCATGTACTGCAGACACTTTACACACATCTCTACATGTATTGCAGTTTGAGTTTCTGTTTTTTAAAATAACAAGTGAAAGAAAACCTTGTATTTCAAGCTGGTCATGTATGAGAGACTTTGATGTTTAATCGTAGATGTTAAATGAATTCAAACTCAGAATCAGGACAGTATTTTGTGTATTTTATTTCATTTTGCAGATATTTTAGAAGCTCATGTATTTGTTTGTCGCAGTTAACGTTGCATATTTATCTGCAGTCACCTTTTGTGAGTGTCGTGGAATAATGGCATGCATACAACAAATAAAGTAAACATTAATATCAATGAAAGCTCCACTCTCTGAATCTGAGTGATGTCTCAAACTCGCACGTCTGTGCTGACTTTGATTGTGAAACCTTTACCTCTCCATCTCTGCACATCTTAACACAACACACCCTCAAAGGCACAGCCGAGGCCCACGGGGCCATTATGGGCCTTAAAGAGAGGGGCGTGGCGAGCGGCCAGGTTGTGCTCCTCTATTCTTCTTATTCTTCCCTCACCAGAGCGGTCGCTGTCAGTCGGAGATGGCGGGACAATGGAGGTGATCTCTCTGATCTCGGTGCTCCTATTGTGGCCCGTCTTATTATTAATGTTCATCTCTGAGAAAAGCCACGGCCTCTGCCTCGCATGCTCCTGCATCGCTCTGTCATTTTCTCTCTGCTGGACTTTCCTTCTCCTCCCGGTCGCACTTTCATCTCCAGGCACGCAGCTCTCGCCCGTCTCCATGCGGCATTCACCCTCTCCATTCCAACGCACAGGCGCACACTCGCCTGAGTCTACCTCCGTCTCCTCTCCGCTTCTCAGCTATTGTCATTTCATTTTTACTTCAATTTTTCCATCCCACTGTCCATACTTTTTACTCTTGTTTACTCATTTACTCATTTCATGTTTTTTGTTTGTTTTTACTCTTTTTGGCTACAATTACTTGTGGCTATACAAGCCCTAAAGAGCAGCCTGCGGGCCAGCCTGTACTTCAGCATTGCACATACTGGTTTACTTATAGCATTTATTTATAGCTTTTTGCACTTTCCTCGTGGATATAAACACTTAATCAATGCACACTTTATCTGTAAATTCTGTATTCTCCCTACTCCCTGTGTACATGTTCCCCCCTATGTGTATTGTTGTTTGTGAGTTAAGTTTAATGTTAAATGTATAAGCTACTGGATGACCTGAATTTCCCTCAGGATTAATAAAGTATCCATCTATCTATCTATCTATCTATCTATCTACTCAAATCACCAAAGGGAATTAAAGTCTTCATCCAGGTCAGATGCCTGTCGAAAAAACATCCCTCTCTCTAAGCCACGTGCATCACTTGTTATGAGACCATAGACGTACCACGAGGACAGCGTGTAGAACTGTGATGCTGAGGAGAAGTACAGTTTTCTTTGAACTCCTTCCCCTAGTGCTCCTTTGCTCACGAGCCTTAATTCAGACGAGCCCACTCATTCCCACACCGTCTTTGTACTCCGGGACCACTGTGAAGGTATGCTGCCCACCCTCCTTTCAAGACACACAAACGAGAGAAGCCGCGGTGGCTGTCGTTCATCCATCACCGGTGCCGCGGGCTGCCCGTGCCTTGCTGTGCCGTGCTTGGGGTCAGGCTGCCTTCACTGGGGACCGGGAGTAATTATTAACCCACTGGGATTGTCCCGCGGTCCTCTGGTCATCTGGGACTGCTGAGTGTCAATCTGCAAAGGTCAGCGTGACAAGGCGACACGGCGGTGAAGAAGGAGCATAGACACACGAGGGGAGAGGCTGACTGATGAATTAATATCCAACTGGAAAATTAGACCACTTTCATAACAAGAGGCGTGAGATCATCGATTACACACTTCTTTTCTCTGTGCAAACATTTAAAGGATAATCTGGTTATATCTTTCTTATGCTGGAGGATAGAAACGGATTGGTGCTGAGGGGTGGACGGAGACATTGGGAGTTGTGCAACGGTCTTTTTGTAGAATTTGTGCAACAAAAGTAAAGTAAGGAGTTGCGTATCTTATTTTTTTGTATTGTTATTACTTTTAATGTGTATAGGGCTGCCTCCTCTTAGTCGATTATTCGACTTATTAGTCCGCTTCTATGTGATGCCTTGTGTATAAACTCATATAAGGGAACACACATTGTTTTGAGTCAAACCCACACATACACACCTGCTGTTATACTACTAAATACTCATTTATGACTTATTAATTTCACTTTCACAGAATGTGTAATGCTTCTCCTCAAAACCCTGTCCTCTCACCTCACACCCAAATAGCCCCCGCTTGCGCTTGGGTTTGCTTCTGCTCAGACTGTATGTTTGCAGATTTATTGTTGCTTGCACATATTTATGATGCTTTGCTCAGATATATTGTTGCATGACTCAGCACTTTCCTTCCACTCAGGATGCTTCTGTGGGCTTGTGAAATGTCCATTCTCAGGTTTCTTCTCTGCTCTTGAATTCTTCTTCTGCAATAACTGTGATTGATGCACCAACAAATAGAATACCAGGTGACCAATGAAATTACCCCCGCCTTTTTATTATTATCTAATTTAATTTGTATTTATTTATTTTATTTCATAGTTTGTTCTTATCAAATCGATTGGTTTCATTGTTATATCTATTGTAATGTTTTATTATGTTTTACATTTTGATTGTTTTATTGCCTTGTCTGTCGAAGTACTTAGAACACTCTGTTTTTAATGGTAAAGTTATTATCATTATTATTATTATTATTATTAAACATATAGACCAATTCCACCCGACAGGAAGTTGATGTAAACAATGAGTCATAACCCTACTCTTGAATACACATATGAAAAATACTTTTTTCAATTTGTACAAATGAGAGCCACAGACCGGGAGGGAAGTCATAAAGTATTGGGAGAAGGACTATTTCTGTGGAATTTGTCGCCGAAAACTCAAATATTAAATATCCTTTAAGCATTCAAACAAGCAGAGGTACTTATCTTTCCGTAGACTAAAGCTCAATTTAATGTAATCAGAATGTGACATCCATCTTAAATGAATAAAGATAAATCAATTCACAGATAAATTAATTTGTCATGCCGATAAAAGCAATTGTGATGATTTGGGACAACAAGAAATTTAAAGATGTCAAGCTGGACTTTAGAACATGATGACAGGCATTTTTTATTTATTTTTGCTATCACCTTATCTTTTAAAGACAAATACATTTATAATACATCTGCAGATTAATCGAGTATGAATAAAATTACAAATGTAATAAATTAACCATGTGAAAACTTTGTTTTTTTGTAAGATTTACAGTACATATTCAAGTTTACTTCGTGAAATATTTGTGTATGTCATGTGTAGGTTTGCGTAAACTTAATTTTTCTCGATAATAATTTCTGTTAATCCCGCAGCTCTACGCCCTGTATGTGATATAACCTGGGAAAAAGTGCTTCTCTTTCTTTCTTTTTTTTATCATGGGAACTAAAGCATGGTGTGGACGTTCTCCACATAAAACCCACCACCTCAAACGGAAGGTAATTTATGCTGCTGCTGTGGCATTGTTGCCCACAGAGCCATTGTGAGGCAGTGCACAACACATCTTCTAAAGATGTTTGCGTTTTGTGAGGAATAAATAGTGCTGTTGGTGCGCGGTCCGGCTCTATATCATATTCGGCTGGCTTGTCGGTGCCAGTGGGGGGGGGGTGAATGGGCCGCCAGAGGCCCAGCCACTAGCGGGTGGTCTGACACAGAAAGGTTAAATATGGTTCAGCCACGGACGCTCTCAAAGAGCCTTGCTGTTAAAAAAATAAGTTATGTGGGTTGTATGTCTTCGTGCAGTCAGGAAATTGACAATACTGGCGCAGTGAGGCACAAGGCTGTCCCAGGGCTGAACTTCATGCTTGACCGTCCAATTGAAAAAAAGAGTCACAACACCACTTGTTTCTGTTGGATTTATTGACGGCTCATCAAAGCCCTGGCTAGACGAGAGGTGTAGAATCAACACAATGACCATGCGTATATAATTCTTATATTCATCTTCCAGTTCTTTGAACTCAAAACTCTTCAGTGACAAGAAAGCAGAGGCAAACAAAGATGCTGCAGTTACATAAAACAAATGGTTAAAACATTGACCTCGTACAAGGATTACAGGCTTTAGATGGTTTTATGATTATGGCCCTGCACACACACACTACTATATTGATCTATTGTACCGCTTGCATGGTGAATTGATAATTTATTTTGGCTTTGTGTTGAAGGGTGAGTTTGCTCAGATTTCTTCACATGACCAGATTACATAGTGAGTGTTTCTTTAAGTTGAACCTGTTTATTAATCACACTGATCAGCACAGTTTTTTAATTAATCAATTCTGAGTATGATGGAGGCCAGTTTCCTCCAATCTCTGCACGGAAAGGTTCAAATGTAGAAAGAATCACAGGACTGTTTCAAGAGGAACTATTCTTTAATCTCCCAGATGCAGGTCAGCGGTAAGTTGCCCATCTTCTCCTTGAACACGCTGTCAAAATGTTCATTCTGGGCCACCGTGAAGAAGTTCTTCCAGTCACCTGCTTTACCTGTTCGGACACGCAAAAACAATCTGAGATGTTTACCACCATTAAACTTTATTTCCTTCTGTATAAATGAGTCAAAACGTGGTGGAAACAAACCTTTACGCATGGTTTCCTTCTTGTAGTGGTCAGTTTCCACCAAGTCCTTGTAGTTTGCTTTGGGGTTGGTCTTCATGCTTTTGAAGGTGGACGTCTCCACGACATGATCAATGACTTCATCCGTCAAATCTTTTCCCAGGAAAGCACAAAGCTTCACCACTTCCCCTCTGAGGTCCTGTCGGTCACAGACGTGTATACAAGATATGTATAACAATATTTAACATTGTATTCCAAACTGAAAGATCCAAAAATCTGCAGAAATCTGTCATATCCCGTCGTTTATGTTAAGTTTTTAAGTTTTAGTCCTGTTTTCCATGTCTGCTTTTATTTTGTAGTAACTGTCCTCTTTTGTTTCAGATACTTCATTTCCTGCCCCGGTGTTTCCTCGTTAGTGTGATTGTGTCCACCTGTTCCCCATGTCCTCATGTATTTAGGTCTGTGTCTACCTGTGTCTTGTGTCACATCGTCTTGTCCGAATTATTCTTGTTAATATAGTCTTTTGTCCCTGGTTTGTTTTTCCAACGTAGTTGAGATTTAGTTTTGTACTTTGTTCAAGTTTTTTCCAGCATAGCTGTGATTTTCTGTTTTCTATAAAACCTTTTGCTTACTCTAAACCTTGTGTCGTGCTTTTGGGTTCTGCCTTTTGAGTCGTGACAAAATCCTCCCAAGTCTTTGAACATCATCTATTCTCAGTGGTGTTACCTCACGGCTGTTACGTCCATGCACATTAGTTAACCATTGCTGCAGTATACTACACAACTCATTGATATATTTGTATCAAGGTCAAATGTTCTATACAAAAATAAGAAGATGTCAAACCTTCAACATGTTCTCATATTGCACAAAATGGATGTTCAGTTGGTCTCGAGCTTTCTGATAATCGTGGACATGATCAAACCAGGATCCCATGTAAACTGTTGGAGGAAATATGGTTGCTTACTGGTATTATATGAGGTTAACATTTGTTTTCTCAAACTTTAATCAGAGAACCCTCCACAAATAGAAACAAAAACAGATGTGTGCAATGCATATTCCGTATTTGTGCTGTATCCTTTCTCTGTTATACTTAACTAACCTCATAATACTGAACCTACCATTACCATCCAGGAACTGCTGAAAGAAATCCTCAAAGCTCTGAGGGGCGTCCAGTAACACCCAGCTGTGGGCAAAGTGATAGAACGACACCAGGACATCCTTAGGGTTCCTCCAAACATACACAATCTAAAGCAAAAAAATGAAATGTAAAAGTGTATTTTGGGAATTTGGCTTGAATCAATACTTGCATATTGCATATTGTAAATTACCTTGATTTGTTTGTCTTTCACTCCCAGAGGTAACATGTTGGGGGGGAGATGCGAGCGAAAGATTCGAGGATCTGGCCTTTCTCTGAAAGGGTTGTCCATAGTCCTCCCCTCCAGCCAAGGAACTATTGACCTGTTGGTGGCATCTTCTGCCCAGTCAGGGTGGGCAGCATCCATGACCTGAGCCAGGATCTGCTGCATCCACACTGTGCCTGCAGAGGCAAATACCACATAGGATGTTTCAAATACAACAGAGGAAAAAGGACGTATCAGACCAGACCAGTGCGTTCTGTTATTTACCGTAATTGGAAATTATTGGAAATAATAAATAGAAGAAACACTGATCCAAAGTGATCATGAAGTTAAATCAGCAGCTCCTCCAAACAGCATCTATCATTTTCTTACAGACATGTTGTATTCAACCGCATTAGGCTTAGAAGATTGTATCTAATATTTGAAAAAAACAAAAAAGCTGTTTCAGAAAAGCTGACGAAAAAAACGTATATGACTGCAGAAGAGTCTATGGAGCCAAACAGTTGCTACGCTGTGACTGGTCAATCAGCGTTTGAGGGGCGGGGCTTAGTAAAGACACGCTTGCCACATCTTTTGAAATTTGCCTGAAGGCTCTATACAGCGAGCAATAAACCAGCAGAAACCAAATAAAGTCATCTGTTTTATTTCATAACAATTCATTACAAGAGATTTGGAAAGTCCTAAAAAAAGTAAGATGTAATCTTGCAGCACCTTTTTAAGTGCCATCTGTTAATAATTCACACGTATGTAATTGGGTCAAATTTGTGTTTGCATGGTTAGTCAGACATTGACTATCTTCAAAACCAAAGTACTGCTGCACGGTGTAGTCGATTGAACTTCATCCAAATGGTCGTTTGCACCAGAGAAAGATACACAAAACGGTAAAGAGGTAAAAGTGTTAATCTTAGCTATGCATAGAAAACAACTGACCTGACTTGGGGTACGTGACGAGGAAGATATCAGCAGGGCGGAGCTCAAAATGCTGCAAAGCCTCAAGGTCCGCCGGTCTCAATCTGTCCTTGACCAGGAAGTTCATCCTTTTGTGCTTGAACAGGCAGGAGCTCACTGGGTCCGGAGAATCCATGGATGAAGACATCCAACGTAAATAAGAGTGAATTCTTGTGTAACCAGTTTTCTATGTTTCTACAAACGGCTCTAAAGCAGGTGAACGCTTCAAGAGAAGCGTTGAAGGTATGCCGTCTGAACCTGACACCAAACTATGTAGACATAAGGCGTCGACGTCACAGCGTGGACGTAAAGTTCAAAACCTGTTGGATCTTGGTTTAAAGACAAGAGTAAACAAGTTTTTATGCATCAAGTAAAAACGGTCGAACACGACCTAGACTGAAAATATTTCATACTGTATCACTCACACAGTTGCTTCCCATGATGTCTGATATTTGCACATCCAAATAATAGGTGTCCTAGGTGTGTGCTTTTAAGTATTTTAAATTGTGTAAATTAGGTTTGTTTGCCTCTGAAATGGCAAAATAAAAGACAATATCTTTTGAAATATTTCACGGTCGACTGGGGCTGGACTTGGAAGAGAGTGTGTGTGTGTGTCCGGTTGTGTGTGTGTGTGTGTGTGTGTGTGTGTGTGTGGGGGGGGGGTCCACAGGATGTGAAGGAGCTTCAAAGCCCGGGGAAGAGGTCCCTGGCCCCCCACTGCAGCCTTGTTCACATGAGAATCAATCTGGTGCCAGTGTTTGATGTGAACCGCGGATAAAAGAAAAGAAACAAAGAATGACAGCGGGGAGATATGGAGAGATGGGGCACGGAGATACGGAGAGATGGGCCGCGAACAGACAGGGAGATTAACGGTTAAGGCCGATTCAAAAATGCCGAGGTATGAAGAGTTGCGAGAGGGTCGTGTTCGGGAGACGCTACGTGAACAAGACCAGACGAGCCCGAGCACAGACCCGCGAAGAGGATGACGAGGGCGTGGAAGGGCAGACGGGGACTCAATCCGGCTGACTTGACAGAAAGTAGAAGCACAAAGTGAAAGACGCGGAAGGTTCAAAGCCGGCGTGGAGGACGCGCATTCTCCCTCGCATTAGCATCACAATGCAAACTGCATTATCATCACCGCAACACAAATCATACGGACGGCGGGATTCACCCCTCGGAGATGTGGAGGTTATCTCTCCGCCTCTCGTAGAGAAGCGCACTCGCGCCCAAAAAAACACACTCGACGCCAACGCAGCGTGTCGACGTTAATCAGAACACGTCCTCTTTTTTTAATGCTGAAAATACCGAGAACCCCCCCCCCCCCCCCCCCCCCTCTCCCCCTTGCTGGTCCATCAGTCGGTCGTCATGCTCCTCATGGAACAGTGTGCAGGAATGTTGTTTTATTTGTACTAAGTTGAAGAGAAAAGTCAGAGCTCCCGTTATCGCGGGGACAAAGAGAGGCGGAGGGAGCAGCTTTCGGATCTGTTCTTGTTTTTATTCCAGTGGAACCAGGCTCTGACATTGTCGTTCTTTCTGCTAATTAAGCTGTTAGGGAGAGGGGCTGGTCGGACAGGGCCCCGCCTGGCGGGGAGGCAGAGAGTCAATGGGCCGAGGCCGAACAGGAGACATTTATGGGCTGCCTTAAGCCATTGTTTCCCCCCACCGAGGATCTTTTCAGGCTGACCGCCTCTGTCTCGGTGACCTGTACAATGAGAAGAATGCCACTCCGAGAACCCAGAGCCGGCCACAAAGAACAGCCTCGCCAAATGAGGATTTCATGGCACTGGGCCGAATCCGGACGCTGCCAAGATTCCACGGATAGTTCTTCGCTTCCTCTGATCATCAGACGATCTGAGTAACTGTGTGTGTGTGTGTGTGTGTGTGTGTGTGTGTGTGTGTGTGTGTGTGTGTGTGTGTGTGTGTGTGTGTGCTTTTCTTACAAAGGTGGGCAAATGCACGGGATGTGTAGGTCACAGCCCGGTTCATTCCGTATGAATGAGACGGAGACAAACTTTCCCTTCAAAGTATACATCTCCAATTAATATGCTCTACAAATCTGATCGCAGCTTTAATCAATGTTTCCAGACTGTCTCTAAATGTGTCCAGCAGCAGTTGTTGGAGCCACCTGTTCCTGTTACAGGAGCTGTCGCCCAATCTTGCAGATTAAACAGGTGAGATTAAGCTATAACAACTCCTTCTGTTTGTGTGTGTGTCAATCTGTGTGTGTGTGTGTGTGTGTTTGATGGTCATCCAGGCGTCTCCTTGTGTTGACTTGGCCTGCGGATCCTTCCTCTCTTGTAGAGTCACACAGCTCTGTCGCTGGCCTGGAGATGAATTTGCGATCTGCTTAGTCGTCGCGGAAAACTCTCTTTTTTTCAAATCGCGGTTGTCTAGTGACTTAAAACAAACCGCGTCTCTGTCAACACCACCTGCTTACGTCTTATCCGTGTGCCAGTGTCTGCTCCTTTAGCAACTGCCATGTGTTGTCATGATGCAACTTCATTTACCGCAAAGCGTAGGAACGGCTCTCTCCGACGAGCCGCAACAAAGCGGCCCAATTATAGAGCCGTTTATGTATTTGTCAGGGGCTTCAAATGGGCGCTGTTTTCTCGGGGTAGCCATATTGGCGAGGTCAGGCACAGCATCTGAAAAGGCAGCTTTATTCCAGAGCGAGCCATCCCTCTCTCAGATGAACACCCAAGAAGAAGAAGAAGAAGAAGAAGAAGAAGAAGAAGAAGAAGAAGAAGAAGAAGAAGAAGAAGAAGAAGAAGAAGAAGAAGAAGAAGAAGAAGAAGACACAAAATGACCAAAAAGAAGGGAGAAGAATTGTAAAAAAAAAAAAAAGACAACTTTGTTTTTTCCGCCGGTTTGGCTGAGCGCGGCGGTCCGGCTGCTCTGCGGCGCGCGGCAGCATGTGTTTCAGGGATTGTTCTGGAAGCGGGAGTGCAGAAACAGCAGGGAGCAGAAGACAAACAGGCAATTCGTGACTCATTAAACACGGCGACGGTGGCCAGCGCGGCGGAGGCGGTGTGAGGACCCGCGTTCCGACCGGGGCGATAAACCCCCCCCCCCCTGCACCAGCTGGAGCCGGCATCTGTCGGCCGCACGCCGCACAACGCCACGCCGCCGATTACCAGCAACAAGCCCGTGTATACGACGGGTCTGGCCACGGACGTTTTCAAACACCCTGCACTTACATAACAGCCCTGATTGGCTCACGTGGGACGCCGTCGGGCCGCCGCCGGGCCTCTACGCTGGAAAGTTGCTGCTCTCTCTCTCTCTCTCTCGCTCTCTCTCTCTCGCTGTGCTGTTCAAGAGGTCAAAACGTGTCATTTTTGTCGTTTCATTATGAGCAGCAGGTTGGCCGTTTTGGTTGGGAAGTCCATCTGCTAACAGCGGCCCGTAACAACAAAGCAAAGAAAGGACCTGGAGCCCAGAATGGCTACCTGCCCCCAGGACAGAGAGTTGAAGTCCAGGTCATTTGAACTTCACATTTATGGCACATTCATCTGAGAGCCACTTGACCATTTGCTTCTATCTGACCTTGAGAAACTACAAGACTTTCATATCCCTATTTTTATGGGAGTGCAAACTATCTTCAATGCAGCTGCAACGCGAAGCGTTTTAGCATCTTTTTCAACTCGCAATTTGACTGTTGGTTCACTCTTAATGTTCTCATTGTGTCTTTTTTGGCAGCAGCAGCAGACAGATGTGTTTTGTTTTTTGCAAAACATCAAATAAAATAACTGCACGAACTGCAGGCAAAGTTAGCTACTAAAACATGAAGTCTTCTTCTACAGAAATCTACCTGCCATCTTCAGTGGTGCCATTCTAATCAGACCATTGTTGCTCCTAGATGAATATTTTTCTTCATTAGTGGTTATTAAATACCAACATCATGTTTATCATGTGTTTTATCCCTCGTTTTCAAATTGGCAGCAAACTGCAAAAACATCGGACACGTCCTCCTTGACCCCCCCCCCCCCCCTCCTCCTCCCCCCTCCCCCCGGTTAGAGGGTTAGGGTTAGGGTTAAGGTTAGGGTTAGAGGGTTAGAGGGTTAGAGGATTAGGGTTAGGATTAGAGGGATATGGTTAGGGTTAGAGGGTCAGGATTAGAGGGTTAGTGTTAGAGGGTTAGGGTTAGGGGTTAGGATTAAGGTATCAATGTATAGCTGATTTGGTGATTGCAAAAGTCGTGCTTGTTGTCCTTGAGACTCCAGTTTTATATATATTCAATCTTGAAAAAATGTCTGAGGAAAGTATTCTCCCCGGAAACAAACCGAGGTGATAAAACAACAAAGATGGCATAACTCAATAATAACTTATGACACTGTAGTTGCAAGGTAATCAAAACCCTGCATCGCCTTGGAAAAGCTCAACATCAGCACAACTTTGCAACGAGGTAAAAGTTTGCTCTCCATAGAATTTAACGAGCCGCTAACTGCCTAATTAAACGCTGAGAGCAGATAAAAGCATGAAATATAGATAAGCTGGAAACGCAGCCTCTAGCTCGACGGCCCCGCGCCGAGGAAGACGAGGGACGTCTCCTAAAGCCACCATCGGCAGAGCAGCCAAGCCACGCGTCGCGCCCTCCACCCGGCTGTGAATGTTTAATAAGAACGAGAAGCTAAACATGCTGCCTCACCAGCCGTGAATTAGAGCCAATCGCCTGCCAACGGAGCGGCGTAAAAAACGGTCCAAATGTCGGTGAAACGCCCCGTGTTAATGTGGCACTTCAGGAGCCCGTGGCACTTTCTAGGACTGAGGGATCGGGGCTTTAACAGCGCTCGAGGTGTGACAGAAGGGGCCTCTCCCTCTCCTCGCCAGTGGTAGAGCCAGGGTTGTAATTCCGTCTTTAGCCGTCTTTACGACTCCCTCTCCTCTTTTCTCTGGAATATGAAAACATCAGCATATGGCCGCCGACAGCACCGAGGCTAAGGAGTCAATTTCCCCTAAGTAACATTGGGACAGGGGTGACATTCATCTCGATACCGCCCCCCTGGCTCAAGAAGAGGACAGAGGCGAGACAGAGAGAGAGAGAGAGAGACGGAGCGAGGGGGAGACAGATGGCGGGACGGAGACGTCCGAACGGAGAGAAAGAGAAAGACGAGGACGGTGCGACGCTCGTGTTCTTCATCGTCTCGGTGTGTTCGGCGTGCAGTTCACAGAGTTTCATGCGGCGACCAGGAACAGAAAATCTGTCGGTCAGCTGCCAAAGGTTCCGGCTCCGCTCCGTTCCTCGGAGCGCTCTTAAAAACCCGCTGCTTCACACCCATGAATTACACTATTTATGGCCCCGGTTAAAATGGGCAGTTTCTGGGCACGCTGCATGTGTGTCCCTCTGTGTTTGTGTGTGTGTGTGTGGCAGATGGGAAGCAATATGGCACACCTCTGCCCGGACAGATGTGGCACAGCACATCACAGTGAGCTGGGAGAGGGATCGGAAAGCTCAGGAACATCTGGACCTGTGGCAACCTTCACCCTCAGCCCACGAGCTAACTTTAGCGGACTGCTAAGGACCCGGGAGGAGAGGAGGAGACGCCGGCTCGTAACGTGCCACAGGTCCCTCACATCGCATCTTCATCTCCAGCCGCCGTTTGACAGACAGATTAGGAATCCCACCTCCCTCAGTGAGGGCTGTCAATCAATTGCTCCGTGGAGTGGAGCGCTGAGGCCTGTCCCAACATGGGCCTGTCATGGCCTGCTGCACAGGAGCACATTCCCACCACTCAGGGGGCCGCCTGGCGGGGGCGGACTGGGGCTCCGACGAGGGCCGGGGCCGAGAGGCTTGGGAAGATACTGGAAGACGAGTGTATTTTTTTAAATTTATTTTTATTTGGAAATGTTGGTAGACACATAACATGGTAAACATGCATTTCAACTGACATTTCCATCTTTTTCTTGACATACCCAAACATACAACATACCCCCTCCACACACACACACACACACACACACACACACCCCTCCCACTGGTACACCCACCTAGAGTATAGGAAAATAAATACATAAAAATAAATAAAAAGAGGTCACCTCATTTCGCCGAGCCAGACGACTGCACACATACATGCACCTAAACACACATATCTCTAGTACATATGAACAGAAACACACCTGCTTCACTCTGCACAACAAACAGTCATCACATCACACAAAGGAAGACGAGTGTATTGTAAGGTATTCTGAAACGGGGCACTTCGCAGATGGTGGAAAACAGGCTTCCGGACGCGCGTGAATTAAGTTATCAACATTTAATGGCGGGAAGTGTAGAACAAACAATCAAAGCTCACGGTCGTGGTCTTCCTCGGCCTTCCGGCCTCGGGCGATACATAGAAGAGGACGATTTCTCTTTTTCTGGAAGTTTTGTCACTCGGGGTCAAAACGTCATTTCCGGTCAAGTATTTTCATAATAAAATTCCTGTCTATTATTTTTGGTATTAATGTCACCTTCACAATAAAAGTCCCTTGTTATTGTAAGTCACGTCACGGATTTCAACCGGCTTCGTCGATCTATAATACTAACATACAGTCACTCTCATGCAACATACATTAATTCTTGCCATTTACATTTGCATAGAGTAAACATTACCCCTATGCTTAATAATACATTAATAATGATATCAATATTCTCCCTAATATTTTCTATTATAATATCTTTCTATATGTATTAATTTAAAACATAAGACCTCTGCAGATGTTATCAAAATAAACTATTACAACCTAACAGTATTCATGCTGATGCTTGTGTCTAGTGGCGAAAAAATACAATATTTAATGTCCTAATCATTTGAATTGTGTGTTTTTTATGAGAAAAAAAAAATATCGATGAAAATGATAAACAAAGAGGATAACATGTAGAACTTGTGATGGCCTACACTGACTACCTCTGCTTGGTAATGGAGCCAGCCTCTAAATTACCTCTTTTTCAGAAATGATAAGTTTGTTGTGTGTTTTCTTTCTATCAGGGGGAAGTAAATTCAGTTCTCGGGTCCAGGACATGAGCAGAAACCTGCATGGAAGAACTTCTGGTTTTGATTCCCATCGTATTTGTGTATAAAATAATCAGAGCTGGGGCTAAAGACGTTGAATTAGCCAGGAATCGACAAAGGTGGAACTCAGTGACAACCAATGAAATTGCAGCATTGTTAATGCTGTCCACGGTGCTGAAAAGCCGCTCAGTTTTCAGCACCTTTAGATTACAATATTCTCCTGTTGTATTCTCGTCTTGTATTTGAGTCTCAGTCGGGGCCACACATCAATGATAAAGAGCTGTTTATGACTCCACTAGAGTTATTTATGGTTATTAACCTATTGCATTACAGTTTTTCATCTTATAAACATTTGTATTGCATATAACTACCTTAATTAAATATGTCTTTACTATTCACTTTAAGTATTCAGTTATTAATGAGACGTGTAGACATTAGTCCATAAAATACATTTATTAGACACAACAGGGACAATAAATATTGAACAGAGGTCTCACTAACAAACATATATACATTATTAAAATGAGAAAAAAATATATATATATATATGACAAAACACTCCCAATATCACATTATGTAATGTACAATAATGTACAATCTTTTTACAGTGCAATTTAACTACCCTAAAATGTGGAAATGCAAAGTTTGTAAAAGCTACTTGATCTGAAACAATCTCTAAGATTTGAATACAAGAATAAGTTAGCAAGCCATTTTTAAAACAAGTTCCCCGTCTGCCAAGGAGTTTAGGAAAAAGTATTTAGTGCAGTGTGTTTCATCAATTATATTCAACATTAGGCAGATCATAATAACACACTGAAGCTAAATTAAACAATCAGAGAACAATTTCACACTTGAGCAGATAAAAAGTAATTAGAATAAACTGACTTTCCAGGAAAAAGCAAACAATTGTATTTTGTCTATTGTATGCTGCACCATAACTTAGAGTTGGAGACGGCACCGCAGTGTGAGGGCGTCAGATCAATTCATTATGTTACATAAATATGATTATTGAGAGAACTGCTGCATTGTTTGTGTTGCTATGATGTGTCACCTGTATTTTGTTGTCCTTACTTCTTGATTGTGATGCAGTTGGGGAGCTTGTTGTTGAAATGTCTTTTGTTGTGGTTAATTAATTATGAACTAAGTAACTATAACGGTACATTTGAGTAGCAGTGCCAGATTCATTTTTTTTTTAAATGTCTCTTGAAATGCCTTAACCTGATTGGTGAAAAGTTTCATTTCGTAATGGTTAAAAATTCCCATCGGAATAACAGTAAGTTGTTCTTTAATGATCACCGAGTTTTTATTCCTTAAGAAAACCAAATGATGGCTAGTCTGTTTAACGTGTGGCTGCTTGAGTTGCTGAGCTCTGGGAGTGTGTATTTAACCCGGCTGGAGTCGAAGCAAACACAGATTGTTTAAATGTTCCGCTGACCTATCTGACTGCTCTCGCCCTCTTTTCATCTGTGACCTCTACAGCGGTCAGAGATCACGTCATTCACATCATTCCCCGCTCCATTAGGGAGCTCCGGTGGGAATAAGAACGGGCATATGCCGGACAGAGGTGTGCGGATGGCCCTCGACTGTAGCCCAGATGTCCTCCTGTTCGGTCAATATGGAGGACTTCCTCTCTCGCGTCTCAACAAAAACATCCCAAACTTCAAGGGCTGTTTCTCTGTGCTCCTCAATAGCAGAAATAAATAGAAAACAATAGAAATAAATAGAAATAAAACATGGTGGAAGAAATATTTTGATAAACAAGATTTTTTGTCATCAGTTTATAACCCTCTGTGCATTTTTTATATCCAGAATCATAACTTTATTTATGAATCATGGAGAGAAAATGATGTTATTTTAAAAAGATTTTTAGGAAACCACTGGTATTTTTGACTAAAAAAGACGTTTAGTTGGAATAAAATCACGTAGCTTGTAAATAGCCTGTATTACAGATGTTGAAACTATATTTTCTTCAAGCCAGAACTGAATTTGATTGTTTTTTATAGGCGCATGTTTAATTTGTGTGATATTTTTGGGGTTTCCTGGCAGCGTTATACTTTGCCAAGTTGACAAAATGAGAAATCAGGCTGATAGCGGAGTTGTGCTGAAAGAAAGGATCCCATGTGGGCCAAGGACCGTTTAAAAAGGTGCAGAACAGAGTGACAAATGAATGAAGCTAAATCCGCCTGGACGAGCTCCTCTCCTCTCACATCTCACATCACAGAGAAAAAACAACCGGCAAACTCCTTCCTCGGCTCCCCCCTCCCCTCTCGTCTCTTTGAATAATTAGTGATGTGTGTCAATATTGTGGCCCATAGTAACCATATGGTGGGTGCAGGCAGACAGGCCATTGTTTGGAGCTGTGAAATATTGTGTATCCCTGCGAGGGCTGGAGCCAGCAGAGGCAGGAAGTGTTGTCGGGACTGACAGGGACATTGTGAGCCTGAATGGGCGAGTCCTCGGTGGCAGGGAGCACCGCGGACCCAGACAGAAAGTCTTGACCCTGGCGAGAAAGGCTGATTAGGCATGGTGCTGCAGGCCTCTCCTTCATCCACCCCCCCACTGGAAGCTGTTAGAGCCCGAGCAGAATACAACAAGGCCACTTAACTCAGCGGCGCCTTTTCACCGCACACATAAAAACACTCATATATTCATGTCAGGGGTGGAGAGGAAGGGGGGGGGGGCTCGGGGCTGCACCGTCAGTGTGTGAACCCCGGGATGATTAGGGTGTATGTGTGTGTGTGTGATTTGTGGGAATGACAGTGTAACGTGAGAGAGCGTGAACCCGACCGCTGATCGAATGAAGTTGCTTTGGAGCGTTTTTTTCTTTCCAGCACTTCTTTTTTTTTTTGGGAAACATGCATCAAAACTAAATGATGTCATTAGCGTGTTGTGCAGGGGACAGATTGGAAATGATGCTCAGCTTTTTTTGTTTTACAGTCCTCATATTGCCACAGTGTAATCAGACAAACACATTAGTTCAGATGTAATCGAAGCAGGCCAACATTATCCTGCCACATTAACAAGCTGTGGCGCGCAGGAAAAGTGAGCAGCTCGCGCCTCCTGACAATACACACGGCCTTAAAGTACACATATAACACCACGGCAAGTATCCCACTCTTAACTCTGCAAACATTTAAATTCAGGGAATCCTTCAAAATGTCGAGGAGAGACATTTAATTGAGACGCTTCTTCGGTAAACACCCGAGCTTCACGGCAAACATTTGATCTGTTAACGAAAGCGTGTAACAAATTGAATATCAAAACTTTATGCTGCTCAGAAGAGCGAAAAAAGATGAGTGAACGCATCAATGGAGGGAGATGTGATTTGTAGAACTTTGTGATAAAGGACCCTAAACTGAACACTGAACTTTTCCCCAAAATATTGATGATATATAATTTCTGCCAAACAATCTGGGCAGCTTCAACCGGAGGAGCTGCTTCATCTGGTTCGGTTTCATTTCACCGCCCTCCGAGTCTTCTGCTCCATAACTGCCTGATCAAATACGCCTCCACCCACATCCCTTCTCTTCCTCGTCTTTCCATCCTTCTCCTCTTTCATCCCGTCCTCCTTTCCCCTCTCTGCCAATTATCTCTTCGTCAGTCTGTCACACTTTGTAGTCTAATAAAGGCGTCCTAAATTGATGCCCATCCCGCCTTTATCCCCCTGATAAAGCACAACAATTAAGGCTCATGTCTCTTTGCTCAGGGCCTTTTGATGGCACACAAAGCTGCACCCAGAAAGAGGGAGGTGGTGGAGCTCTCTCTCTCTCTCTCTCACACACACTCTCACTCTCTCTCTCTTCCTCCAAACCACTGCATGCCACATAATGCAGGTATGAAACCAAAGCAATCTATGCACTACAAAGCATCTCAGAGGGCTCGTGAATACTGATGACTTTAAACAGGACACAATCTGAGGCAAATTTGAAATGTGTGACATTGGGCTGAATTGAATTTAATACCAAACACTTCTGGACTTTAACACCGGCGTCAGGACGGGATTTAGGACCCAAATGCACGACTCGGGAGACAGAAAATGCAGATAAAGATGCTTTAGCTAAAGTCTTATCAGGAACAAAACAGAACAAATCATTAAACACACAGTGGCACGCTCAAGGGCATGGTCTGAGAACACACGACAATGTGGCAGAGGACAAGGGGAAGTGAGGGAGCTAAATAGTGAGGGACTAACGAGGTGATCAGAGGCAGGTGAGAAGGGCGAGAGGACCAGGTGAAGGTAATGAGGGACTAACGAGGTGATCAGAGGCAGGTGAGGGAGTTGGAGCTGGAATGACGTGATAGTTAGTGACAGGATGAAAACGACTAATACAAAAGGAAAGGTGTGGAGCTAAACGGTTACAACCGGTCGTTTTTCAATCTTAAGTGGAAACTTTTTGCATTCTCCAGGAATAGATTGGTGCAGGACGTAACCGCGATCATGTTGTTTTGGCGGCACGAGTACTTGTAATGAGAAAAGCACCACAGGTGTGACGACAGTCATGAGCAAGAAGCCATATAAACAAATATAACGTGTAATATGACTTTATAAACTCAATGTGTTTACATATGAGATAAATACACACAAAAATTCTATTTAATTGAGTTTATTTTAAATATCCCAATATTAAAAATTACAAATTAGCCTCAGAGGGCTTTACAGTCCGTACACATACGACATCCCTGACCTTTGACCTCACATCAATCAGGAAAAACTCTCCCCGGATGGACTGAAGAAATATATATCATGTGTACAGATGAACAGCGTAACAGAGTTACAACACAATCAATGAATATGACAGATAGAGACTCAACATATGAAGAATAAATACCATAGAGATAAATTCGGAACAGTTACGCTGCCACTCAACATTTCTGCCTCCTCAATCAGTAAAACGTTCTTTTTATTATTTCTTCACTTTTCTTACAAATGCTGAAAGAAGAAAATAAAATTGTTCATACGGGATTCAAAACTAGATTCAGATTTATTAAAAGGCTGTTGAACCTCAAACCTTCGTCACAAGCACAACACCGAAACTTTTAGTTTGAATCAACAAACAAAACTTTTGGTTCCTGAGGAAAAGAGAAACTTATTTGTAAATCTTGAAACAGCCAAGTGTGATAAACAATCATCAGGGCATGAGAAGTAAAGCGTAGATAATTACTGAGTAAATGGCAAAACATTTAGAACCAAAACGAGAACATTTAAAAAACACAGCGTGATTCCTGCATAATGTTCAACATGTTACCTGGTTGTTTATTGACTTGTTGTTTATGTGTGCCACGGCGCCAGGGGGAAGCCAGTAAATGTGAATCGTCAGTCGAAGTAAATGGAAAGGTGTGAAGGAAAGCAGAAGACACAACATCGTTAAAATCCATCTTCGGTCTGAGAGGATTCAGGTGCACAAGAGTTACGCTAGGATGGTGCACACTCTGTTATTACAGCAGACAGTGAACTCTTCTACTAGGAGGAGAGAAGTACACAGTCATCAATACGAGAACAGATAAAAGCGTGTGTGATCATTTCCAGATGAAACAGTTAAGTAAGACAACATAAGGCTGCACCTGAGGTCTTCTACAGAAGGGCACACATATTTGTTTTAGTGTTTACTGTAACATGTTTCTCTTACTGTAAACAAGTCTGAATATTTAGCTTCAAACTGAATGTATTTAGATTATTTGGTTTAACATGTTTTGAGTTGCTCTTCCATCAAGCCATCGCAATGCAAATACCAGGTGAAAGAAAAAAACATGAAGTTTATTGGCAATGTGTGTTCATGTATACGGTCGGAGAGGAGAGATGGGGAGGGGAGAGGAGAGGAAAGGAGAGGAGAGGGGAGGAGAGGAGAGATGGGGAGGGGAGGAAAGGAGAGGAGAGGAGAAGAGAAGAGAGGAGAGATGGGGAGGGGAAAGAAAAGGAGAGGAGAGAGGAGAGATGGGGAGGGGAGAGGAAAGGATAGGAGAGGAAAGCAGAGGAGAGGGGAGGAAAGGAGAGGAGAAGAGAGGAGAGGAGAGATGGGGAGAGGAGAGGAAAGGATAGGAGAGGAAAGCAGAGGAGAGGGGAGGAAAGGAGAGGAGAAGAGAGGAGAGGAGAGATGGGGAGAGGAGAGGAAAGGAGAGGAGCGATGGGGAGGAAATGAGAGGAGAAGAGAGGAGAGGAAAGGAGAGATGGGGAGGGGAGGAAAGGAAAAGAGAGGAGAGGAGAAAGATGTCTTGAGTCTGTTTCTTGATTTTGAAGGTGTTCTGCAGGTTGTTTTTATTGTAAAACATGATTTGAATATCTAGTATTCAAGTCTAATTTTGGTCAATAACTTGCAATCTTCCTCAGAGCCCTTAAGCAAATTAACACGTTTTATTCTCTTCTTCGGTTATCGTTTAGGTCGATCGGCATTTAGTGCAGACCGAGGCTGATGGTGTGCATCCCCCCACCAGCAGCACCGGCTCAGCGCTGCAGTTACCTGGGAGGCCGGGCCTGCAGAGTGAGTAATGCTGCTGAAACAAAAGCCCTGACAGCAGAAGTGTGGAGAGAGTGATGAGACCCCCTGCTGGCGTGTTAGCTGGCCTGGCCTCGGAGTCTCCTCCCTGGCTTTCCCTTTCAGACTCCTGCCCCCCCTCGGAGCCCTGGAGACACCGAGATCCTGGAGAGGCCCGGGTCCTGGCTTCCCATTGGTCGCCTCTAATCCAAATGGTGAAGACTTCTGATGCTCAAATCCAAAAGGACAACTTTTATAACTGCGGTGTGGAGGCGGTGTGGGGCATTAGAAAGCTGCTGCAGAAGCATTGCTGTCAAACTCTCAAAGGTTGTTTTAAAGTATCAAAAAGTAAACATACTTAGTACATCTTTGAGGTGTTTCAATGTTCTGTTATTTTTTACTCCACTTTGGAAATCATCGGATGTTTTAATCTACGACAATAATTTGAGATCTTTATTTACTCGTTGTTTACCACAGATTACGATTGTACATACACAAGGATAATGATCATCTTAAAAATGATGCCGTATAGATTTAAATACTTAAAATTATGTAAAATAGTAATGATCTCTACTTTAACAAAAACATTTGAAAGCGATATATATATGACATATATAATTCAAACATAGCATTGTCAGTAGGATACTGCTACTCATCTGAATACTTCTTTCACAACTGAGTGGTATAAAATAAGTTTATTTTTAGTTGTTAATGTTTATGCTTTGTCCAATGAGAAAGAGAAGATAAGAGGAAAGTCCCCCAGTTAACTTTAATGATGGAACATGACACGATGTGTTTTTCTAGACTTCTAAAGAAACCAAGAAACATTTATCAACTGCCTCCAAACTCTGAACTCAATGAAAATGTCTTAAAAAATAAACTTTTAGGGTGAGTGTTTGAAGGCTTCACATGGGAGACTTATGGTGACACAACACCACCAACTTCTCTTGCCCCCCCCCCCCTCCTCCTTTTTTGGTTGCCAAGGTAAACGTCATGGCGACCATGGGATCGGCTGCATGAGGGCTCGGAGGGATGTCTGGCGGTGATGGGGTGCGTGCACATGATACGCAACAATCAGACACCATGGCAACCAGGCAGCAATGCTGTTTATTTAGCAACCGGACTGTAGGAGGACTTGGAGAGAAAGGGCAATACACATGTTGCCGAGTGGAGGAAACACTGCGAGGATAATAACAGGAGCTGCATGAGGGGGAACGTGCTTTATTTCCTTTGGTCTGGTTCTCGCTCATGCACAAATAGGCTCTTACGTTCAGAAAGTAGAAGCATTATTTATGAATTCAGCTTTTGTCTTTGCAGCAATATTAAACTCCTGTCCTAGAGGTGGAAATAAAATGGGAAATCTCAGTTAGATTTTAGAAGATGTTGTCTCCCTACCAATACTACTATTTCATTTATTTAGCTTATGATTGTGTCCAAAGTACCTGCATTCAATCATGAACCCCAAACATCAATTTCCTCAGATATGCTGCATTTATGCATTTATTTATAATTGTTTAAGGGCCAGGGTACAGTCTGAACAGACAGGTGATGATGGGAGTTTTTGATGTGGAGAGTTTCTGCTCTCCTGACCCTAACCAACAGGGAGTTTATTTCAACCTAGCGGAGGCAGGACAGCAGACAGTCGTGACTTTAATTTATCTTTGCAACAATTTAATAGAGGAACAAAAGATGGCAAATCAATTATTTGCCAAAGTTCTCACACTGCACTTTGAAAAGGGAACCCGTACTCCCATGTATATAGATCAGGTGAACTTTAACCCTGGACGACTTTCCTCCAATGAGACATGAGGGAATCTGTAGGATGGTCAGTGACGGCTAAATATATTTTGATAGGGTAGAGTGGCAGTATTGTTTTTTTATGTTTTATCTAAATATGTCATGAAATGGAATGAAGCTCTTCATCGTAAACCAGCAGCCTCTGTTCATCAGTATGCCGTCTCACCGGCCTTTTTTGTGTTGACTCGTGCAATAAGAGACTAGAAGGCGAGTGTGGTGCATGACTTCAAAATAAACCTTTACGCTGGTGATATATATTTGACCCATCTCATTTAAAATGTGTGCTCTCGATGTCATGAAAGGATTTGGAATGTTATGTGGGAATAAAGAAGACTACAATAAAATGAAAGCAATCACCTTGGGAAAACATAACATATGAGGTTATATAGGAAGTAATATTACAGCAGTGATATACAAGACGTTTCACATCAACACTGCAGGTCTTATTAAAACAATAAGGGAAGAGCCCATGTCATTTTACCGTGTGTGTTAAATGAAACGTCATGTCACTTATTGTCTGTAAAATCACAAAATATAAATAAGAGAATACATTAATGATGTTAATGTTTATACCAATTCTTCATATCTTTCCCTTAAATGCATTACATGAGATTGAAAGTCATTATTTTGAGAAATGAATATCTGAAATATGTCCACAAGCTCTGCTGTAATCATTCAAACTCGAATGCTATCAACTATTTATCAAAAAGATATTGCATATTGTAAAATTACTCAATGAAGTCCTGTTTTTTAAGAAAAGGCAACTTTGTTGAAAGCTCTCAAACACAGAGGCAATTCAAAGTGCTTCACCTCCAGTAAAACAAAGAATTATACTACAACAATGTTAAAACACACAATAAAATAGGAAATAAAGTAGAAATAGACAAACAGTATACAATTATAGAGAAGGTATAGTGCAGCAACATATTATAAATTGCTCCAAATTTGATAAAGTAAAAATAAGTACAGTAGAGAAATAAATCAACTGATGACATGGAGGTAAAGTGTTTTTTAAATTAGATTTTAAAGGTTTGCAGCATCGTAGCTAAAAGCAGCTTCACCCTGTCTGGCTCCCTAAAGGATCGCGAGACCTTCTGGGCCTCGGTTTCTCAGATCAGAGGTGTATTTATGGCCTAGGTCGTTAAGTTATTTAATAAGCCAGCTTCGCCTCTAAAATATGTTTTTTTAACTAACTGGAAAGATGTAATAACAGGAGTAATGGCTTGTTAAAATTAAAAAATAGGGGGAGAGCAGACAGGAGGCTGTTTCACTCTAGTGCACACTGCTGGAGGCAAAGTCATGAAGGAGTTCCTCGTCATCTTGTCTGGACACCAGAGATCCGATTCCTTCAATGTTTGTGACAAAGTCTGGTCCAACCTATAAAGATAATAATAATAACAATAATAATAATAATAATAATAACTTTATTTATATAGCACCTTTAAAAACAATGTTTACAAAGTGCTCCACAGAGAGTCAAAGCAAAACAAGTGGAATAGTAAGAAACCAATATTACATTTAAAAGTATATATTCAAATTAAAAATTAAAAACATACATTACATTTTTTTTTTTTATACATTTAAAAATAAAAATTAATTAACGAAGTCCTGCATAAAAAGACTAGATCACTTAAAAGCTGTTCTATAAAAATGGGTTTTAACAAGTGATTTAAAAGAAGTTACTGATTCTGCAAGCTTTATCCCCTCCGGTACGTCGTTCCAAAGTCGAGGGGCTCTAACAGCAAAAGCACGGTCAATGCAAGTGTTCCAGATCAAAATATTAACGATGTTTACCCTCTATGAGCTAAAGTAACTCTGATCTGCCTCTCAGGTCGAACTGACACACAACTCAACCAGGCCGACACTGCCACCGTGTGGCAGCAGTGGAAACCAGGAAGGTCCTGCATGTGTTCTTGCTCATGTTGCATATTACCATTTATCCACATCTCCAGATATGATGGGAAGCGGACCATCAGTGTCCTATAGCTGCAGTGTACACATCAGGGTCAAGCAGGGAGAGCTGAGGGGGACCTCGGTGACCTCAGTGCAAGAACCAGGTCACTCCTCAGGACCACAGGAGGCCTTCACCAGGGGAGAAACATCTTCCTTTGAGGAGCAAGTCTTTGCGCCTGCTGACTGGCTCCCACATGTGGAGACCTCTGGGTCCAGGTGTAGATTATTTGGAGGGTCCAGATTCAGGTGGTGAGGAGGAGATACAGTACGGCTTAGAGATGGTAGTAAAGGTGTCGCTTTCCCCCCAAAGGCTTGTGTTAGCTAATGGAGCGTAGTCATCATCGTCTTCACTTGTTAAAGAGTTCAGGAGAAAGACAGGACATACAGGAAAGCCGACAAACAGCGATCAACTGTTCAAATGAAACGTTTCCTGATTTTGTTAATGTTCCTTATTCATACATTTTCCCAAAATGTTCTTTAAACTCTCTTTTGATGTTTGCAACTGAGCAGTAGAGGAAGAGTTATTCAGATTATTTATTATGTAAAAGAAAATTATACATTACAAGTAAAGGTTTTCTCTTGTACACTGTTGGATAGATCTATTATGCTCATTTTTTCTTTTATTCTGTCTCTATCTGCATTGTTCAATATGTTCCACTGAAATATTGGAAAAGAAGTATAAAGTAAAACTTAAATAAAGTACTTCCGAATTGTTCTTAACTGCATTAATGTTACCGCGTTAAGTGTATTGGACGGTGACAAATTCAGAGATACTATTTGTAAGACACATCAAAAATGTATAAGTCAAACAAGCAAAGTAACATCAAACAAATAACTTGCAAAAAGATCAATAGCCTGCTTAAAAATAAAATAAAATAAAAATAAAAAATGTAAGTTTAAAATTGTAATATTTAAAAGATATGCGATCTGGCATCCATATCCATCCATATGTATCCTTACTGATCCACAATATATGGTCTGAAATGCCTTAATACAGTGGTTCCCAAACTTTTTCTGTCAAGACCCCCTTTGATGATATAGGAATATTGGACGACCCCCCCCCCTCCCCCCGCAACCCGACCCCAAATTTTTCTTGTTTTTTAATGAATTGCATTATAATGCATGAACTGTATAAAATATTTGTATTTCTTTCTAAAATAAGTACATATCACTTCACAGTTTATTCTTCAGTTTGTTTAACTGGGAAAAAAATAGCAATAATAAAAAATATATAAAATAAAAAATATATAAAATAATTTGTAAATACAATTAACTTAATTTCAAACAAAGTGCAAACAACATATACTGTATTTCCTCACATTGAAAAGCAGGTTTTCTCAAACAATAAAATAACACAATTATGAACAAGGTGTGCAGGTCTACATGGACCATATTATTTTGTGATCATATTCCTATGTATACTCTTATTCATATATATATATATTAATCAGTGACTGGCGTGGGCTTGCTTTGCTTTACAGATTTTGTCAAAGCGGTGTTGCTGGTTGGAGATAGCTACTCTCAGTTCATTGCTCTGTGTCGCTCTACATCGCTCTGTGTCTGTGTGTCGGTCTCTCGTTCGCGCTCCCTCGCTCGCTCTCGCTCTCTCGCTCCAGCGCGCTCGCTCTCTCCCTCGCTCTCTCCCTCGCGCGCTTGCTCGCGCGCTCTCTCGCTCGCTCTCTCCCTCGCGCGCTCGCTCTCTCGCTCTCGCTGAAAATGATTTCTCCCTGCTTTATTTATTATTATTATTAGTTTTATTATCATGGTATTGTTTCTCTATTTACATATGTTTTTTTTCTCTTTTTTTGGCCTGTACTTCTCTATGTACAAAGAATCTGAAAAATTTAAATATGTGTATGTGAGATTTTGAACACTAATAGAATACAAAAAAAAAAAAAAAAAGCTGCTCAGCCATTGGTCCACTGAAAGCTGCTCAGCCATTGGTCCACTGAAAGCTGCTCAGCCATTGGTTCATTGAAAGCTGCTCAGCCATTGGTCCACTGAAAGCTGCTCAGCCATTGGTCCACTGAAAGCTGCTCAGCCATTGGTTCATTGAAAGCTGCTCAGCCATTGGTCCACTGAAAGCTGCTCAGCCATTGGTTCATTGAAAGCTGCTCAGCCATTGGTTCATTGAAAGCTGCTCAGCCATTGGTCCACTGAAAGCTGCTCAGCCATTGGTCCTCTGAAAGCTGCTCAGCCATTGGTCCTCTGAAAGCTGCTCAGCCATTGGTCCACTGAAAGAAAAAAATAGCAATAATAAAATATATATAAAATAAAAAATATATAAAATAATTTGTAAATACAATTAACTTAATTTCAAACAAAGTGCAAACAACATATACTGTATTTCCTCACATTGAACAGCAGGTTTTCTCAAACAATAAAATAACACAATTATGAACAAGGTGTGCAGGTCTACATGGTACATTTGATTTTGTGATCATATTCCTATGTATATTCCTATTCATATCAATCAGTGACTGGTGTGGGCTTGCTTTGCTTTACAGATTTTGTCAAAGCGTGGTTGCTGGTTGGAGATAGCTACTCTCAGTTAATTTAGACCAGTCACAAATCTGTCCATCTTTGTACATACTTCCTTCTCTTATCTTTATCTTTCTCTGTCGCTCCGTATCTTTCTCGCTCTGTGTCGCTGTGTGTCTCCCTCTCGTTCGCGCTCCCTCACTCTTTCTCTCCCTCGCGCTCTCTCGCTCGCGCGCGCGCTCGCTCTCTCGCTCTCGCTGGTTTTGCCACGTCGGTCTGTGACATGAGCCGCTCTGGTGGCGTGGTTGGAACACAGTGCATGTCACGTCGGTTATTTTATATTGTTTTACCGGTGTATGTGTGCGTCTGTGTGTGTGGGTTGGTGATGAAGCCGCGACCCCCCTGTAGTACCACCGCGCCCCCCCTAGGGGTATATATATATAATAATAATAATAATAATAATAATAATAATAATAATAATAATAATAATAATAATAATAATAATAAACATATTTTTCTTCATCCTGTTTACTCTGCCCATAGAACTCTCACTATACAATGTTGTGTTCTGTTAAATAAAGATACTGATACTAAAGGCCACACATTCCCCACAATATAGTCACAAAGCTATATTACCCACTTTTTTCATGAAAACTAACAAACAATATCGTGAAACTAGTATTATTATTCAACAATGTTTTTTTGTTGATGTATATGTCCATTTGTTGTGGGGATATTAAATCATAATCAACGTGTGTTGTAAAGTGTCTTGGCCGCTTGGCGTAAGTGGGGTCCAAAGCAGCGTGTGTTCTACGTGGCACCGCTAGAGGGCGCCCTCCTCTCAGGCTCCACCGTCTCCTGAGCTCAAATACATGAAGACGCGAAGCTTACTGACTGCAACATGAGGCCGAGGGACCAGGGATGGATTAACCAACGGGCCTACCGGGCCCAGGCCCAGGGGCCCATGAGCTGAGGGGGCCCCTGGGCCTGGGCCTCCGCGCGTGACGTCGCTGTTATTAACTCTGTATTGATATGATGATAAGACACGATGCGCCGTAGCCAGTATATGCTCGGCTTAAGTCATTCATGTTATTAACAGGGCCCCAGAAGTCCTACTGAAAAACTAAAGAATAGCCTAAACATTCACTTTGAAGATGTCACAAGAAAGAAACATATGATATGTGACACCATAGCTTGCTGTCAATTGTTTTTAGACTTTGTTCTTGTTGATATTAGAAGTGACTTAAATGTTCCCTCCCTCCGGTCTGCAGGAGGAGGTGTGGTGTGTTCTTGACGTTGAGCTCACTCTCTTCTCTTCTCTTCTCTTCTCTTCTCTTCTCTTCTCTTCTCTTCTCTTCTCTCTTCGCCCTGCAGCTCCTGGGGCTGCAGGCCTGTTACCACACAACCCTGCTGCCATGTCTGCACTACACATACACTATGACTGCACATACACTATGACTGCACATACACTATGACTACACATACACTATGAGTACACATACACTATGACTACACATACACTATGAGTACACATACACTATGAGTACACATACACTATGACTACACATACACTATGACTGCACATACACTATGACTGCACATACACTATGACTACACATACACTATGAGTACACATACACTATGACTACACATACACTATGAGTACACGTACACTATGACTACACATACACTATGACTACACATACACTATGACTACACATACACTATGACTACACATACACTATGACTACACGTACACTATGACTACACATACACTATGCTGATCTGCACTACATGTTTCACTTTACCTTTTCTTGCTTCTCAGTTACGGATTTTTGTAAATAGTTAATTTAATAATTTAGTAAATTATCTTTTGAACTGGGTGTGGTCTCCCTACTATGTTATTTCCACTTTGAGCCGTGTGGTTGTAACAATGACAAAAGTTATTTGTTTAATTCATATAACCGAAGTCACTGCTATCATATAATTCGCATTATGTTTTTTTTAAATAAAAAAAAACCCTGTGGTTTCTTAATCCGTCTATGCGAGGGACTGGTACTCAAACAAGACATGAGTTGTGTTACTAGGGGGACGGGTGGAAAGGTACATTTAGAATAATCCCTCCGAAAGCACAGAGTACAGCTCCTCCACTGTGCGGTCCACACATCTGGACTTCAGTGCTGCTCCGGGGGCTCTGACCCTGTTCTCTGACCCTCTCTCTAAATTTATCAGGACTTATGTCATCACACGTGTCTCTCATGTTTCTGCTGGCCGATGGAACCGACTAAGAATAGAAGAGCACTGACACAGATTAACACGGCTGGTCTCTCCCTCTCACTCTTTCTACAAAACTAATTATTTTCCATCTGTCGCTCTTACGACCGCGAGCCTCCGGCCTTCTCTGCGTGTGTCTTGACCTTTCCGAGTGTAACCTGAAGTTCAAATAAAGCATGCAGACCAAAGGCAAGAGAGCAGGCCGAGGTTTGATCTGTAACAGTGAGATATCAAGGGTGTTGTCGGCCTCTCAATTTGGACTATTTGACCCTTCGTTTCCCAGAAATTACATATTGTTTACAAAATGCCTGCAAAACACCCAGATTTACAATCTTTGACTTTAAGCAATAGCAGGAGAGGCAAGAGAGTCCTTCAGTGAACCCTAAATGTCACATCTAATCCCTGGATGGAGCAGGATATCCAGGAAAGGTGGGGTTGTCCCTCCTAGAGAGAGAGAGAGAGAGAGAGAGAGAGAGAGAGAGAGAGAAAGAGAGAGAGTCGATCCAGCACTGACAGCCAATTACTGGGAGCCAACTAAAGCCTGATTGGAAGATGACCAGGGTTACTTAAGGTGAGCTTTGAACGTGAATATAAAGTGACCACATTGCTATGTGTGTGTGTGTGTGTGTGTGTGTGTGTGTGTGTGTGTGTGTGTGTGTGTGTGTGTGCGTGTGTGTGTCCAGGTTAGACACATCAGAGTTTAGAGTTGGATAGTTACAAAAGTTCCTTTGGTTGCTTCTCCCAACAGCAGCCGTGTTAGTTCAGGTAGCGTTGAGATGATGGAACACACCTCACAAACAGACCCAACCCAGCCTGCTGCCTAAAACAAACCTGTGGAAGACACATATCCAGATGAACTATTTAAGTCCTTGTCACTCCATGGTGCAATTAGTTGTTGTTGTTGTTGTTGTTGTTGTTGTTGTTGTTGTTGTTGTTGTTGTGTCATTTTCAGTTGTATAACTTGATTGTCTTTAGCAGAAAAATTGGCTATATTAAGATTTGGATCTGTAGATGATTCAATTTACATTTTTCTGAGCACTAAATTACTTCTTATGCAGGGTTGCTGGTATAGGTCAGAAAATAAATTTCCCAAAAAACTACTCCTCTTTTAATCCACATTTTGGATCTAAAAACTACCGAACTAACAAGAGCAGCAACTCAAAAATAATAGCCCATTATAATTACAGGAATTACAGTAACAACTAACAAGAGTCTTTCCAGTTTCCATTTACCGTCTGAGTATAACGAAGTATAAAACGTCTTCAAAGATACAAAGTGATACACTGAGTGATACAAATAGATAATGATTGTCATGACATTCTATTGAAACAATAAATGATCCCCAGAGGTTGAAGTCTAATCTAAATTTGATGATCTCTTACTTTTTCATAGCGGATGACATTTTCATTTGTTTATTATTTCTCCACTATTGAGTGGAATGCATAGACTGTTACAGAAATGCTCCCTCAAATGTAATGTGTTCAAAAATGAGGTTAACGTCAGCATGCAAACACGCTAAACTAAGATGTATTACATGGTAACATCGGACCTGCTTCACATCATCATTGCTTGTTTGCATGAGCCAAACATGGCTATAAAAGACTACACACACACACTTCAATGTAAATAGTCTATTAAAGCAGATGTATTGGTTTTAAACAGATATTTCCCCCAGCAGCAAACTGAGCACCAAACCTCAGCAGCCAACTGTAATCTGGCATATAGGATTACAAGGCTTGGAGTAAACGCCCGCCCCCCTTTGTTCGCATCTTTAACATAATATAATGCTGGACAGCTGCGTAAACAGATTAAGTCAGTTCAAGCACTAAGGTGAAGAGCTTTTACGACCATTTTGTTTAGCAGACATCATCCAGAGAGTTAAAAGACCATAAAGTGAGCAAGTGGAGAACAACATATCAGCACTTCATCCCGGATATCTGGCTAAGCTCAGGAGATAAGTCTTATCTTGGCCTGTGAGAGCAGAATGAACCTTCATCGGGGTACCAAGGGAGGAAGTGTTGTACAGCAGACATTAAACCACGCCTCCTTGTGACCTCACAAGCTGATGGGTAACAGTGAGTGAAGGAATTGATAACTAATAAAATACACATTTAAACAAACTGGCATGCTGGCGGATCGGTGGAGCTTTGCGTTACAATTCATAGTCCAATAGCTGTTGAGATATCTTACTCAAAATCACAAAGGTTTAGTTTAGTTTATTAAGGATCTCCATTAGTCTACACACCGTAGTGGAGACTATTGTTCCTGGGGTCCAGGCAAAAAACATTACAATACAATACAAATACATAAAATGCAGTACAGCATGATCAATTTTCACAAAAACACTTAGACTTAGAAAACAACATTTACATTAAAAGTAAAACAATAATACCTAAATACCTTAAATACCTAAAATAATAACCTAATCTACTGTCTATAATTTCCTTTCTGATTATTGCTGCCTTAAGTTTCCTTTTGAAATCACATTTATTTCTTGTTAGAGTCACAAATGAGGGGAGCACATCCCAGTATGCAATGGCTCTTACATTACTGATTTCGTAAGCGCATTGGTTCTGGTAAAGGTCAACTTAACCTGAAGGTATACTTGAAAAGTCAACCGCATCCTCAGGAGACCATGAATGTCTGTATGAAATGTCTTGATTTGCAATGCATGCTCTTGTGTGTTACGCCGGAACCCAAATAAAACAGAACAACCCGAGTGTGGCGTGCTGCTGGCAGTCCAGAAAAACAAGATTCCTATCTCACATTCTTGGGATGGAAAATAATTATGTTGATGATGGTGTCATAAGTGGATGACAAAAGAAACAAACAAATTGGTCACCGGCCCAGTATTAACAACAGAAAAGAAGAAGTAAAGTTCCACCCTGTCTGTGAATGTGCATCCGGCCTCTTCTAATAGAAAGGAAGGTGATCATTCAATTACCGAAACGAAAATACAAACTATGAACTCATCAGATAAATCATATGACAGACACACTGTGGTTGCTTTGTGGTGTTTGTGTCACCATGGAGACACAATTATTAATCCAACTGTATCAATCACACACACAGCTCTGGTGATGACACATTAGCTGAGATTTTGAGTGTTAATCTTGTATTATGGTATTGCTTATTTATTTGATTTAGATTTTTGCACCACAACACATGTGGTTGTGTGAGTTTAATTGTTGTTATGTTCCCTTTTATACTGGATTTTCTTCCCTTTAACTAAGCCTGACCTATGTGCAACTTATTCAGGATATTTGTAAACACTGTTATCTTGATAAATATTGAACATAATGTAGTTAAAGTTCTGTGAGTTTTAATCAGGGCTTGGAATGAGCTAAAGACAATAACTAGTAATCATTAGATGGTCCCTGGTAAAAAAAAAAAAAACGTGTCCCATTCTGCACTGACAGAAATATAAAAAATATAAAAAATACAAATATTCTCAAATAAAATTCAGGTGAACAATTACTTAATCCCCTTTTCCTTTGGCCTAAAAGCTGTAAATTGAGTAAAGTAAAGTGTTTAATTTGTGTCTCTCCCCCCAAAAACCCACATCTTTGCTCTCATTGCTCTCAATGTCTTACAAAATAAACATAGAGCTAAGAACAAGGACAACAGCGATGAAATAGATAGATCAAATACACATTTAATTGTAGCCTACATACCAGTGAGTAAAAAAAGATAATAACATAATAGGCCAATGAATAACAACATACAATACAGAAACATACAGGTTTCTCTCAATTGTAACCACAAATACATTTGTGCAAAGAGTGCTGGAATATTTATTGATTATTGTAACAGGTTGTTTTTTTGTTTGTGTATATTATTCAGTCAAATAAATCAAATATAATACAATAATATTATATACAATATACAACAGAGAAAGACTGAAAAAGGTATAGGTAGAAGCAAAACATGCTTATAAATTCCTATCCTAAAGTTTCATATAGGAATATTCGTGGAATATGCCTACTATGAACTATTCATATACACTGTCATATTCATTGAACGTATTTTAACTCTAAATGTGTCCTTTTGTACACATTACATTTATTGCACCTGTCCATCCTGGAGAGGGATATCGTCCTCTGTTGCTCTCCTTAAGGTTTTTTCAATTCAATTCAATTCAGTTTATTTGTATAGCCCAGTTTCACAAATTACAAATTTGTCTCAGAGTGCTTTACAATCTGTACACATAGACATCCCTGCCCCAAAACCTCACATCGGACCAGGAAAAACTCCCAAATAACCCTTCAGGGGGGAAAAAGGGAAGAAACCTTCAGGAGAGCAACAGAGGAGGATCCCTCTCCAGGATGGACAGAACAATAGATGTCATGTGTATAGAAGGACAGATTTAGAGTAAAAATATATTCAATGAATTTGACAGAGTTTATCAATAGTTCATAAGGTTTCGTCCCTTTTTTTCCTCTGAAGGGTTATTTGGGAGTGTTTCCTGGTCCGATGTGAGGTTTTGGGACAGCGATGTCTATGTGTACAGATTGTAAAGCACTCCGAGACACATTTGTAATTTATGAAATTGGGCTATACAAATAAACTAAATTAAATTGAATTGAATATACCTGATACAAAAAGCATGCTGTATACTTAAAATAAGATATACTCTTGATTTGTATTTAAAGTTTTGCTTGTGTGAAATAAAATAAATAGTTTGCACGCTGACTCGTGCGGATCTCGCTCTTGACCGGCCGCCGCAGCAGCCTCGGGGCGGCAGACAGCGTGAGAAGGAAAAAAAAAAACTCCTTTACGTCAGCCACGTTAGGTTTCAGTAGTCCAAGATGGCGGAGGTGAGCGGGTTGAGGAGCAGAAATCACTTCGAGTCCAACTGCAAAAGCCGAGTCACCGACGAAGGTAAACCGTAGTTGGACTTGTCGAGTAGACGTGTGAAAGTTTGACTGTTGAGGAGCGAGGAGCTGGGAGGAGGGAGATTAAAACAAGTATTTAGTTTTCGCTTTGGTCTCCTTTGTTTTTCTGAAGGGGTGAATTCGCTTTTTTCCGTTAGCTTCTGTTGTCAGTCGGAGACCTCCGGTGTTCCGAAAAATATGGTACCCCGTGCCAGAATGTGCCTCCGTCAACATTAGTTTTAAACACGCCGTCACGCGCAGTGGTCTTACGGTAGTAACATGTTATCGTTGAGTGCTTTTAACGTGTTTAGTTTACCTTTTTTGTAAGTTGAGCTAAGGAAAAACAAACAGTTGCGTGAAACCGATTCTGGATCGGTTACAGAATTCACCCGCGACACCTGTCGGCTCATTCGTCCCGGGCCGTCACTTTCACCTGGCCCGCAGCCGGCGAGCTGAACCGGCCTGCAGCTGCGCGGACACCCGGGAAAGGGCTTCGACCTGCGGCGGGGGTTTCTGGAGTTTGAACCCCCCGCCGCGCGGCGCTTCCCCCGCTTTCTGTTCAACACGGCGCGTTAATCTTCTTCGTGGCACTAATGGCGCGGATGTATTTAAAAAGGACTATTATTAGTCTGCTGGGAGACTTATGGACGTGAATACGAGGCTAATGTTGTCCTCTTGAACATGACTATACTCAGTGTTGGAACACTTTATTAGAATGATATCATATGTAGCTCATATTCTCAGGTTTTTTAAAGTAAATGTGTTGACTATTGTTTTGGTCACGGTCCTTGACCTTAGCTGTTAGTCTACTGCCTGCATCTTGTTTTTAATGATTGACTGAAAGTCAGCAGCGTAAACATCCTCAATAACTTTAATAATCAATCATCAATGAGTTGTTTTAAACAAGCAAATTAGGCAGAAGACTTCATGCCATATCTAACAGCCTTGGGGTTTGGACTGCTGAAGTAAAATAAAATATCCAGTGGGCTCTCAGAACTTGTGACAGGTGTTTTTTTTGTATTATTTTTTTAACAAAAACCCATCTGTTTTATACAAAAACCATAATTTCACTTATGTTGCTTGTGATTATGGTTTACCATCTTAAAAGAAAATTTCCTCTTCTATATGACGTTGAACTGTTAAACGCTCCTCGCCGGTTCCCAGCCTCTGTTAACGTGACCTTTCTCTCAAACTTGTTCAGACTCGTAGGCAAACGGTAACTTGTCGGCCTGCCCAGGGTTCATCGCTGAGATATGGCGTGACCTCTGTTATCTCGATGACCTTTACGTCCATTTTCATTCAGACCGGCTGACTCTGGCAACAACATTCACTAACGGCCTTTTCCTAATCTGCACTTTGTCCCCACGCGGCCGCCAAAATTGTTCCGCTTGCTGCAATTGAATATGTGTCCGTGGAGGCCGTGTCGGGTCTCCTATTGGTGCCGGTGTGCGTTGGCGTTTGTGTACTTGCATCTTAACGGACTATACTGGATACATACTCTGCATGTTCTTCCCCCAAATAATACAAACTGCGTCGTCGTGATGTGACGAGATGGTGTTGAAGCCCTGCTTGAAAAGCACCGTCATTATTCGTAGGTATTGCAACAGTAGAGAAACATCTTTAGCATGAATGTCTCAACTCTTAAACTGTCAGTGCATCAGCAAATATTGAACATCTTGCTTGCAGAGTCTGAGTCTTTATTCCTCCACCAAATCTGTTCTTCAAAGCCAACAAGCTTTTCTCCTTTTATGAAAGTGCGAAGGCTCCTATTTTTAAACGGCTGGTGAAGAAGTTAAGTAGTCCATGAACTTATCAAAGTCTTCCTCAGATATAGTGCAGGAGTCCAGGGGAGGGAGCGCTGATTTGGGACGCAGGGCTAGCCTCCACTCTATTCCTGCCGTGCAAAGTTAAAGATAGACCCACGCGTGTGCGTGTGCGCGTGTGTGTGTGCGTGTGTTGCTTCATGCTTTTTGTGCGCGATGCACGAAACAAACTCTTATCCCTTGACAACTTTGTGAGTGTACGCTGTGCAGAAGAAAATAAGACAATAAATATATATATATATATAGGCCAGTTAACATCTGCTCGGTGTCTCCATAAGATGAGGGGATGGAGCTAATTTTAGTTCTGCCCTCGTTCGCTTCAGGCGGAGGACGGTGCCACTTTATCTTCGTGGAGCTGAGAAGGCGCATAACGGCAAAGATAATGAGCTTTTTTTTTTCTACATGCTGTTGTGCTTCCGTGCATGCTTATTGTGGTTTGGTCTCTCTCCCACACACACGCACACACACACACACACACACACACACACACACACACACACACACGTACGTCCTGCTGCAGCACAGACTCCTCTCGGTCCCGGCAGAATGGCGTCTTTGTGCGGTCCCCTCGGCGGCTGCAGGCCGAGCCTCTTCATCCCGCTGAGAGCTGCTCTGGACTCGCTGTGATCCCGCACCGCCTCACACCCATGAGGTCTGCCGGGCCGCTCCGTGTGCGGCGCAGAACACCGTCACCGCTCCCCGTACCGCTGCTTTCCTTCGGGGGTTTGCGGCGCCAACAAGTTTATCTCGTAGATGCCCCCATTACCGGTTGTCCCATTGAGGAACTCACGACGGCCCTCCTACTTCCTTAAAACGGCCCAGAGGCCATCGTCACTCGACTAAAACAAAGCACACAAACCCAAAACGCACACAACTAGGAGGGATAATGAAAATAACGCTATTAGTGTTAAAATGATCAAGGTCACAGACATGATGTCGGTGTGACAGTTGAGGCAGCTGATAGTAAGTAAAAGTGAGATGGTATCTTATTGATTCGGTTTGTTATTGATCCGTTTGCTGTTCTTTCTGTTTTTTCCGATAGGCACAGTGTCGACTATTTATTTTGGTTGCATATGTCATTTTAAAAAGATGTAGAGTATTCTCTTGTTTTCTGTGTTGTGTGACTCCTGCTGCTGTCGCTCTCTAGCTGGGACCTTGTTTGTGACGGCGTGCTTTGTGAAGCCTCATCACTGTTGCTGCTCCGTCACACTTGATGGAGACGTTTGATCTGGAGGTCTAAAGCAGTCAAATAAAAGAGCCTGTGTTTTTTACATTACCCGCTTCCTTTTAGATCATTACCAACATTAGAACGGGAATGATTGGTTGATTTATTCTAAATGGTGAGGTCGGCTGCTGTTCTTTAACTTTCCGATGTCAGCTTGGGCTTTAGGGAATGAATACCGTACGACAATCAGCAGGTTAATCCATCGTGGTTGTAAATGTATTTATCTATTCTTTATTTCAGACGCCAAGTTCCATATAAAAAATAACAGACATACAACTCTAAAAGAGAGAAAACAAGAAGATACAACATACAGCTATAACAATTGTGTGTGTGTGTGTGTGTGTGTGTGTGTGTGTGTGTGTGTGTGTGTGTGTGTGTGTGTGTGTGTGTGTGTGTGTGTGTGTGTGTGTGTGTGTGTGTGTGTGTGTGTGTGTGTGTGTGTGTGTGTGTGTGTGTGTGTGTGTGTGTGTGTGTGTGTGTGTGTGTGTGTGTGTGTGTGTGTGTGTGTGTGTGTGTGTGTGTGTGTGTGTGTGTGTGTGTGTGTGTGTGTGTGTGTGTGTGTGTGTGTGTGTGTGTGTGTGTGTGTGTGTGTGGCTTCCTTTACGGTTGGCAACAGGTGGCGTGTCCAGGGTGTGTCTTTTGTCCCTGCGCTCGTCCTCCACATGAGTAATTGAAGGTGTTGTGGACGTCATTTTCGTTAGTGCTCCAGGGAGTGTCCTCTTAATCCTGCACCAGGGATTCCTTCTTTACCTGGAAACGAGTGTGGAAAAGAAAGCCGTACTCCTGCCTCGGAAACTGGATTAGCAGTCGTAATGTAAATATGAAATGTTTGTTCAAGCGGCAAAGATGTCTGTAAAGTACTGGATGTAGAAAAGTGGTTTGGCTATAAAAGGTTAACGACATTTAAATGTATTACACAGGATTTTTTCTTTTAACCATTCTTTACTACTTTTAAAAGCAGTTTATTACTTTGAAATTTTATTATTGATTGTCAGACATTTTTTCAATACCAAATAATCCTTTTGTGTTATTTTGAAGAATAATGAGCTTCCCAAATATAGTGTAATTTCCTTAAAGGTCTCTTATAAACTGAATATACTCTGAGTGTTGAACAAAAGGAGACATTTTACAGGGTTCGTACGGTCATGGAATTTTAAAATGGTCATTTCCAGGCCTGGAAAAGTCAGGGAAAAAAACTTAAATCATAAAAGTCTTGGACATTTTTTATAATCACACTTTCATTTACAGAGTTTGAAATAATTCATATGGGTTTTTTTAAAAGAAAGATGCTCAAAATATAAGCCGGCGTACGCTCTCAATACGCAACATTTTCTCAATGTTTCATGTTTATACCGAGATTTCAGTTTAGTCATGGAAATTTGGTTTAAAGTCATGGAAATTTGGTTTAAAGTCATGGAAATTTGGTTTAAAGTCATGGAAATCCATTGGTCAAAATGTGGGGGGGTATTGTGCCGTTTTAGAGGCAACACGTAAAGGAAAGAGAGAGGAAGAAAGTTAAATCGCTGCCCTCCCCAACGTATTATTCTTCCGCCCTGTTTTTTGCCGGCCCTTTGTCATCATTTTCAGCACACGGCTATTTCTGAGCTTGACCTAGATGGGCGGACCAGAGTGGAAGACGCTATCTAGACCGGCACAGAAAGCTGGAAAGCGTTTCTCCTTCTCTTGAACTTCTCGACACAAACATACGTATGACGATGAAATCCTGGCGTGTGTTTTTTTCTTTTTTCTTCTTCTTTCATCTTGCCACATAAACCTGCCTCCTCCTCCCCTCCTCGCTCGTAGTCTGTACATCAACATGCGTCCCGATGTTATCTAACCAGCGTATCCGTTTCTCTTTGCCCATCAAAAGGCTCGAGTGGTGTGGAAGATGTCCCCGTCTTCCGGCATAAGCAGAAGTCTCCTTTAGCCAGGGCGGAGCAGCTGGAGGACGAGTCGCTCCCCAGGGCCGCCGCCTCAACGCTCACCTCCTCCCCAGATGACCTTCTGGAAGGAGAGGTAAAGGGTTTCTGTATGTCTACTGACCAGCTTGTTTACCACATTAAGCTCAGAGTTACCTAGAAGCAGAACGTTTATTTTTCCTTTATTTTGTGGACAATAATTCAGCCTTTTTGTGTATTTTTGCGAGAGAGAGCCACTGATTGATTGCAAACTCGTGTCTTCAGGCTGTGGAGGAGCAGGAGAAAGAGAAGGAGCAGGAAGAGGAAGAGGAGGAGAAGCCCAAGCCCATCCAGATCGTGCTGGCCAACGAGGAGGAGCACAGCTTTGAGCTGGACACGGCGGCGCTGGAGCGGATCCTGCTGCAGGAGCACGTGAAGGACCTGAACGTGGTGGTGGTGTCCGTGGCCGGGGCCTTCCGCAAGGGGAAGTCCTTCCTGCTGGACTTCATGCTGCGCTACATGCTCAGCCAGGTGAGATCCAATGCTGTGGCGTGTTTAATACATGACCAATGTGACGCGGCATATACTATTAGGTTTTTTTATTTGATTTTTATTGGCCTTTATTTAACCAGGTCGGTCTTTTTCAAGGGAAGCCTGGCCAAGACGGCAGCATAGAACAGGGTCCGTACGGTCGTGGAAAACCTGGAAAAGTCGTGGCATTTTAAAATGGTCATTTCCAGGCCTGGAAAAGTCCTGGAAAAAACATAAATCATAAAAGTTTTTGAAAAGTCATGGACATGTGTTATAATTACGTGTTCATTTACGCCGAGTTTGAAATAATTCATGTTTTTTAAAGAAAGACGCTCAAAATATAAGCCGGCGTACGCAACCAATACGCTACATGTTCTAAATTGTTCATGTTTGTACTGAGATTTCAGTTTGGTCATGGACATTTGGTTTAAAGTCATGGAAAAGTCATGGAAATTCATTGATCAAAATGTGTAAGAACCCTGATAGAACAATTGCAACAGTCACGACACAACAGAAAACCCACAACACAAATAAAATACATTAAAAAAAGATAAGGCAACAGGACTAAAGCTCCGGATTTACACCAAAACAAGAACAAGTGCGGTATGAAGCCGCTCCAATTTCTCTCACACGAGTCTTAAAAGTTTCAAAGTGGATGAGCTGCTTTAACTTTAGAGTTTTTTGCAGTGTATTCCAAGCAGCCGGTGCAGCGAATTTAAAACGGTGCTTACCAAATTCAGAGTGAACTTTGGGCATAATTAATAAATAAAACTCGTTGGAACGTAAGCAATAACTGCTCTGGGATTAAAAACATGTAGTTACATAAATAGTGGGGGAGCAGACCCAAGATAGCTTTATAAATAAAAATATGCCAATGTATATAATGTTTATAATCTGGGCAAAAGCATCTTGACATCACTGGTGCGCTGCTACTCACTCATATGTTCCTCTTGGTCTTTACACAGGCTGGAGTGTTATCTTTCACAGTTCACATGGTTGTTAACTTAGCTTCGTTATTGCTTCATTATAGTATGTTTCATTAAGTGATGTCTAAAAGGTGTAATAGGATAACAACGTTTTAAATCTGAACTTTGATGAGTTTTAATTTGAGCCGGTGATGGTCTTGTTTACATAGACGGGCCCTGAAATGCACTCTGGTGTGACGTGAATCACCCTGAAGGCAAACGGCCTGGCTACGTTTGTATCGTTCACGGCTTCAGTGAGATCGGGAGAAGGAATTGTTCACACTTGTCCTGATCGTGAAGGCTTCTTGCCGATTTGTGCGTTCGCCCATTAAAAACTACTCCGATTTCTTGTACTACTCGAATGTTGTGCAAGATTCACAGGCGGGAGAGATTCTGAAATCGGGTCGGCTGGATAAATACAGACGGCAGATGAGATTACAACAGCTCTGGCACGTGGATCACGTGGATCACGTGGATCACGTGGATCACGTGGATCACGTGGATCACGTGGATCATGTCTCTCAGAGTGACGAGCAAACGCGCGGTCTGGTCTCATCCTGAGAAACTTACTCGACGAGTAAAACGTCTAAAACGTGCAGCAAGTTTCATCAATACGGCAGAGTGGTTGAACTGGTCCCAATCTCCTGGGAACTGGTCCCCACCTTCTGGGAAGGAGCGTTTGAGTATGTTTAAGTTTCATAATAAGAGTTTGGGAACTTTTAATATAATAATAATTTATGATTTTCTTTCTTTTTTTATAACTTTTTATTTTATATTTTCCACAAACAGATTATTTCTTGATGTCAAAGAAAAATAAATAAATAATATAACATTAAAAAAATTAGATAAATATATATATATATATATATATATATATATATATATATATATGTGTGTGTGTGTGTGTGTGTGTGTGTGTGTGTGTGTGTGTATGATTTTCAGTCCAACAAATCTACTTTTCCTGTGTTACCTGGCCTTTTGAATAACACCAAGTAGTAACACACACACACACACATCCAACAACTGTGACTTAACAACAACTAGTCCTTCAGAAGGAGCCAAGATCCCCTTACACTCACTTGCACATACTCTCTAACACACACACACACACACACACACACACACACACACACACTGTAATCTCTCACAGCTGTCCTGAACGTGGGCATTCATGCCAGTCGGACCAGATCTGCACATGCTCACATTTTTCTCTGAATACTGGTCTTGTTTCTTCCGACTGTGGTTGAGTTAAAGTTCTCAACTGTCACAGCCGCGTTATTATTGGACCGCCGCTCCGCTCACCAAATGACACTCTACACATTCCAGCTCCGCCGTGAGATAGTGACGCGGCCCTCGGCACAGACGTCGTATTGTACACTACACGCACACAATAATCACTGTTCACGCATACTTTGTCTTGCAAATCCGGTATTTGCGTGCCAGGTGAGGCTCGTTTCCTGTTTGCGGTCGGGGGATCTCCTCACATGTTGGCTAGAAGGTCACAATGTGCTGCTTTGAATTCACTTTTGGGTAACTTTTTAATCGCAACTTTTTTTGCGGACGAGGCGCTTTTACTGATCCGTAAATCAAAAGACTGACGAGATGAGCAGGCGATACTTCCACTCTGTGTTTTGAGTCTCATGTTGAGGCCTCGCGCTGCAGCACGTTGCTGCTGTGAGGGTCTCGGAGTGATAAGATAAGATATTCATGTGTTAGTCCCACAGTGGGGACATTTAAGGATCACAGCAGTGGATGTACATAGAGCATTAATAAAAAAAAAAAGATGCAAATAAAAACAATAATAAAATACTACTACTACTTAAATACTAATGCTAAATTACTAATAATAAATGCTAATACTAAAATACTTAATACTAAATATTAATACTACTACTAAAATACTAAATGCTTATACTAAAATATGAAATACTACAAGGGGAAAACAAAGTAAAGTGAGTAAATTGTTGAGTGTCAGGATCTGAGCGATGTACTGCAGCTGTCAGCAGGACTTGATTGGGTGACACGTGTCTCTGTGTACACTGTAAGAACACGAGGACGATGACATAACGGGTGACGCTGCCGTGTCCAACGGGGGATTGAATGAGCTCAAAGAACAGGAGTTTAGAGCCGTACTGGGGTGCAACACTCATCCCAGTTAGCCGTTACGTTCTCTCAGCATTGCACTGGTTAGTTATTAAGGCTGGTCGAGAAGTGGCCCGGTGGTTGATGGTCCGTCAAAGTCAAACTGATCACCAGGATCGATGCTTTTTGCAAATGAAATTTCACAATCTGGGACACATGAAACAAAGTTTCTCTCTGGCTATTAAAATACACTGAATCTCTCTGGACTCCGACCCGTTTGCGTGTTCCTCTTTCCTCATCTCGTCTCCTCCTTCCTTGCCTTTCGGCACCAGGGCAAGTCGTGGATGGGAGGCGACGACGAGCCCCTCACGGGCTTCACCTGGAGAGGAGGCTGCGAGAGGGAGACCACGGGAATCCAGATCTGGAGCGAGGTCTTCGTGGTCGACAAGCCGGACGGCAGCAAGGTAAACGGTTACCGGGCCAACGGTCCAATAAACGATGAGCGTCAGAAACACAAAGTACTCCACGTGCGCTGCGTCTCGCCCCAACAGGTGGCCGTGCTGCTCGTGGACACTCAGGGGGCGTTTGACAGCCAGTCCACCATCAAGGACTGCGCCACGGTGTTCGCCCTCAGCACCATGACCAGCTCGGTGCAGGTGAGACCCGAACGCCGTGTGTGTGTGTGTGTGAGTGTGTGTGTCGGTCCGCTGGAAAGCATGCCGCCGCGTTTCTTTCTCTTAATATCCCTCACGGTGACGCTTCATGTTGTTTCTTTCGTCGTCAGGTGTACAACCTCTCCCAGAACATACAGGAGGACGACCTGCAGCATCTGCAGGTTGGTGTCACCTCCTCTTCTTCTTCCTCTTCTTCTTCTCTGGGGAAAAGCACAAACGTTCCAGTAACTCTCGTAATTTGCTTTCCTCTCGTTTAGCTCTTCACAGAATATGGCCGCCTGGCGATGGAGGAGATCTACCTAAAACCTTTCCAGGTACCGACTGCGCTTGTTGACCGGGACCGTGCATCATGTCCATGGAATTATTTTATTATTTAGTTTTATAATGACGACCATTAGAATATTAGAAGATTGTTTACATACCTCATGGAAAAAACTGGAAAAGTCATGGAATTTTAAAATGGTCATTTCCAGGTCTGGAAAAGTCGTGGAAAAAAACTTAAATCCTAAAAGTTTTGGAAAAGTCCTGGAAATTTGTTATGATTACATGTTCATTTACACCGAGTTTGAAATAATGTTTTTTAAAGACAAAACGCTCAAAATATACGCTTTCAATACGCAAAATGTTTTAAATTGTTCATGTTTTTACCAAGATTTCAGTTTGGTCATGGACATTTGGTTTAAAGTCCTGGAAATCCATCGGTCAAAATGTGTAAGAACCCTGATACCTTTAGAATTCCAAAAACAGGAATCATATGGACAATAAGTAAAAAGTGCATTAATGCTGTTCCCACCACCATAAAGTGATCAATAACCGTTATTGTTATCTGGGGGTCACTTTGCTCACCGTCTGTGATGTTGTTGTGTTTCAGTCCCTGATGTTTCTGATTCGGGACTGGTGTTATCCTTATGAACACGACTACGGGCTGGAAGGAGGCAACACCTTCCTGAATAAGAGACTACAAGTGAGAATTATTTTTATATCTATTTCAAAATGCAGTTTGTGTTTTTGTTGAAATAAGTTTGTACCCTGATATTTGCCATGCATGGCTTATTCTGCCGCTCTCGTCCTCTCACACACGTGTCGCACCTCTTTTCTCATAACCACTTATCTCACCGTCTGTTCAGGTGTGCGCAAATATGCTTAGCGCGGCGCGTCTGTGTACACATCCCCGCACATCAGTCAATGCCGAGGAGGGGAAAAAAAGCACACACTTTCACTGTGAGCCCATTGTTGTCTGCCGCCTCAGGTGAAACAGAACCAACACGAGGAGCTGCAGAACGTGAGGAAGCACATCCACTCCTGCTTCTCCAGCATCGGCTGCTTCCTGCTGCCACACCCGGGCCTCAAGGTGGCCACCAACCCCTACTTTGACGGCAGGCTGAAGGGTGAGGACACGGCAAGGCGGGCCGCTGATGAAGACCGGACGGCGATGTCACGCTTCAGACGACGAGCCCGGTGCGCTTTGTGCGTTTCAGACATCGACGCTGATTTTAAGACGGCGCTGGCCAAGCTGGTGCCTCTCCTCCTGGCCCCGGACCGACTGGTGGAGAAGGAGATCGGAGGCAACAAAGTCACCTGCAGAGATCTCCTGGAGTACTTCAAGGTCCTGCGTGGTTCTATTAAGTTCTAATGCTGACGGGGTTCGTACGGTTATTAAAAACCTGGACAAGTCCTGGAATTTCAAAATGGTCAATTCCAGGCCTGGAAAAGTCATGGAAAAAAATGTCATCATAAAAAGTTTGGGAAAAGTCATGGAAATTTGTTATAATCACATGTTCATTTACGCCGAGTTTGAAATAATTAATGTTTTTTAAAGAAAGACGCTCAAAATATAAGCCGGCGTACGCTCTCAATACGCCATGTTTATACCGAGATTTCAGTTTGGTCGTGGAAATTTCGTTAAAAGTCCTGGAAAAGTCCTGGAAATCCATCGGTCAAAATGTGTAAGAACCCTGTAGTGATAAACACCCAAAAAACTGACACTAACTAAAGCGTGAGTTTAAATAAACGCCGACATGCCAATAATCCAGGAGAAGAAACGTCATAAAAACAAGGTTCAGTTTTTCTGCCATCCGATTTTGTGCGAAAGCTTTAAACTTCCCATTTATTCTGTCGCTGCATGAACACAACACAGGGTAGTAAGACAGCTGTGTCGTAATCTTATTAAAGTCCAGTTTGTCTTGTACAACATGTCCTCCCAAATGAGGAGTAAGAAGTCCCCCGGTAGAAGCACGGTGTGAAACGGTGTTGTTGTTCTTCCTGCAGGCTTACATCAAGATCTACCAGGGGGAGGAGCTACCTCACCCCAAGTCCATGCTGCAGGTTGGTTCCCGTCTGAGGGCTCTCATTACATTTTTGGGGGTTTGCACCTTTTTTGGGGGTTCATCTGGAGTCTCACCGTCGTCTCCTGTTCGTCAGGCGACAGCAGAAGCCAACAACCTGACGGCCGTGGCCGGAGCCAAAGACTTGTACGGCAAGAACATGGAGCTGGTGAGGACTGGTCGGCTCCTCGTCCTGTAGCGGCCCTCCGTCTACTTCTGGGTCTTCTGTGCCACACTTTGGAGATCAGTCTCTGAAGCTATTAATTGACACGAGTAGTTCTTCATACAAACTGTTGTTTACTAAAAACTCACTTCCAACTTCTCTGAGCTCAAAACACGACTGACAGTCCAACGCACAGCTGTTTACTGACGCGACGTCATCTGATTGGAAGCTTACATTCCGACAAATTATTAAGCTTTTAAATACAATACTAAATGATATATGTTAACATAAACATTCTTTTATAGCCTAATAAAAAGATTTATCTTTAGTTACCATTTTAAATGTTTTTAAAGTAAATTATTATAACAAATGAAATCATGCGTTTGGCTCTTATGAAGGTAGATTTGTCTTTATTATGCAAGCAAAAAAAATGTTTTGACAGAACATTTCTCGTTTGCAAGTCAAAATATATAAACTGAGAATACATTATTTGTTAGTTTTGTTTATGAAACAATAATTTTTGGCTGCAAATAAAAAAACTTTGTAAAAAAAACAAAAAAAACTTGCTCTCAAAAAAAGAACTTGCGATTGGAGTTTTGGACGTAGTGGGCGGGGCTATACGCTGCTGCCTGAGCCAGGAGTTTCTATTGGTGGGTTTGACGTGGCTCTTCGCGCCGGGCGATCTAACGGGAGGTTACGGTGAGGAGGAGAGAGGGCGAGTAATCACTGGCACGTCTGTGGCACGTCTGTGGCACGTCTGTGGCACGTGTGGCAAGTGGCGCTCGGTGCCAGTACTCTCCCTCCGGTCACGCGCTCTTGCCGTCGTCCTCAGGCCTGCGGGGGGGACAAGCCGTACATCGCGCCGGCCGACCTGGAGCGCTGCCACCAGGAGTTCCGGGAGCACTCGGTGCGTTTCTTCCGCTCCGTGAAGAAAATGGGCGGCGACGACTTCTGCCAGCGCTACCAGAGCCAGCTGGAGGCGGAGCTGGACGCCACCTACGCCACCTTCTCCAAGCACAACGAGGGCAAGAACATCTTCCACGCGGCGCGCACGCCCGCCACGCTCTTCGCGCTCATGTTCTTCACCTACGTGGTGTCCGGGCTGACGGGCTTCGTGGGCCTGGGCGCCGTGGCGTCGCTGGCCAACCTGGTGATGGGCGCCGCGCTGCTGGCGCTCTGCGCCTGGGCCTACGTCAAGTACTCCGGGGAGTTCCGGGAGGTGGGGACCTTGATCGATCTGGTGGCCGAGACGCTCTGGGAACAGGTGGGTCCTGAGTGTGTGTGTGTGTGTGTGTGTGTGTGTGTGTGTGTGTCCACCAGAACAGATATTGTGCGGCTTGAAGGCATTTAGGTATTGTTTTTGTTATATTTGGTAAACTGATAAACTCGAGGTCAAAAGGTCTGACGATAGTAAATCAGGGTTCGTACGGTCATGGAAAACCTGGAGAAGTCCAGGCCTGGAAAAGTTATGGAAAAAAATTTAATCATAAAAGTTTTGGAAAAGTCATGGAAATTAGTTAAAATCACATGTTCATTTACATCAAGTTTGAATTAATAAAAAAAATGTTTAAGAAAGACGCTCAAAATATAAGCCGGCGATATCTCTCGATAGGCAACATTTTCTACAGTTTTCATGTTTATACCGAGATTTCAGTTTGGTCATGGAAATTTGGTTTAAAGTCCTGGAAATCCATCAATGAAAATGTGTAAGAACCCTGGTAAATGTGTCATATCAGGCCGAGCTAACCTGACCTCAGCCCAGAAGAGTAACAAGATATGACACTTAGAAAAGATAAAGATATGCAAGTCTGAGACATGGGGACAAATATCTATGACATTAGGCTTTCAGTTATTTTCATTTTCCGATATTTGAGGCGACGTCTTCAAGTTTATTAACGCATGAATTGTGTGTAAATAAATAAATAATTATCAATACGAGCAACAAATCATCACATTTTAGAAGCTGGAGCCAAATAGTTGGAATGTGTGCTCAATAGGTCATTAAAATGATCAGTTATGATTTAGTTTCCAATAGTTTTGGTGGTAGTTAATGTTATCTGTCAGGGCCGACGTTGCAGAGTTTGTCCACCAGAGGGCGCCGAGGGCACGTTGTGCAATACTGACATGATTTAAAAACGTGTAACTCTTAAGGAGCTTAAGTCAAATTAGGTTTTTACGTGGTTGACATTTAAATTGCCTTTTCTTTTTCAGATTTAATGACAATATATATATATAGTTTTATTTCTTGTTCGTTCCATTGGTTTCTAGTGTAGTTTGTTTAAAACAATTCCTAGAGAAACGAGACTCCTTGTTGATCTCTTGAATCTCCTCTCGGCGCTCCGTCCACACGGGAACCCTTTGATCTCCGTCAGCTCGGCCCTCGGAGCACACGCGTGTCGTCGGGCGGTTCCCGCGTGACTCTCTGTAGTTTCTCGAGTGTTTGTGATTCTACACAAACGCAGCCTCGCGTCTCCTCTGACTTCTCCTCCCTCCCTCCCTCCTCTGCTCTTTGTCTCTCCCTCCCTCTCCGCTTGACAGAAGACGGTGAGAAAGGTGAGGGGTGTTGGTTCTCTTTGCTCTGATCTTCCACTCTTCTCTGCATCATTTCCTTTCCTTTTTCCTTTCCTCCTCCTCCCGCTGCCTCGCTCTTGTTTTTCCCCTTTATGGTTCAACTTCGACCCTGTTTTCTGAGCCTTTCATCTTTTCTTTACTTTTCTAACCTCTAACCTTTTTATTTCCACTGAATCTTTTCCTCACACGTTTGGAGCCATCATCATCATCACCCCCCCCCCCCCCCCCTTTCTACCTGCTCCAGTGTCCTCCTCTGGGTGTCCCGGTCCTCGGTTTAACTCTCCCGTCCCCCCCTGCTGTCCTCTCTCTCTCTCTCTCTCTCTCTCTCTCTCTCTCTCTCTCTCTCTCTCTCTCTCTCTCTCTCAGGTGTTTTCCAGACTTCGGCCCGTCTCTCTCCTCCCTTCCCCCCCGTCAGCAGTTCTGTCTCCTCTCAACAACAACTACAAGAAGACGATGTAGCTGCGGGCCGACCGCCGCTCAAACTTCCTTTTCATATCCAAACGTGTGCAGTTTGCTGGCCTCTCGAGGGTTAATGATCCGCCCCGTGGGGCTTTATCCCCTGGACTCTGCTTTTCGCTGAATGTACCCGAACCCTCTGAGGACCTCGACGACGTGACGCCCGCCCGAACGGTTGTTAATAATCTCGGATGACTGATTCCATATAATTATTTTCATTCCCTGGTTTTGTTGTTGTGTTTCTGTGGTTCTAAGTTTCTTTATTTGACCGTAAAGTTTTTCCTTCCCTAACCTCCGTTCTTTCCGTTTCTTTGTCCTCTTTTATAGATGCTTATTGTTTGTGTCGATGACCCGACTCTCTTTGTTCTCACACTAAACCCTCTGTGTGTGTCTCCTGCAGGTCTTGAAGCCGCTAAGTGAACATTATATGGAAGACAACGTCAGACAGACGGTGGTGAACTCCATCAAAGCCAGCTTGACGGAACCGAGCTCGCAGCACGCCAAGTTAAAGACTCACTGACGCTCTTCTTCCTCCTCATCTCGCCCGTCGTGTTCATCGTCCTCCCGCCCACTCGCTCGACGTGTTCAATCCTAGGACTGTGGAACTAGTTCAACACCAAAGCTGGCCCTCCTTTACCCCCCCACCCCTCCCCTCCCACACGTCCATATCGTCTCCACATGACTGCCCCATCTTCACTTGCTGTTGTCGCCCCCTAGTGCCTCAGAGCAGCAACTGCACGTTCACCAGAGGACGGAGGAGAGAAAAGGACCGCCATCTTCTCCAGTGTGCCATGCTGTGATCGATGCGTCTTTTTGTTGTAGGCTGACACGCACACGCACACACACACACACACACACACGCTGGTAGCGGACTGCACTCGCTTCAGGATTGAGCTGCACTTCAGGGAAGCCGACATCGACACAGGACGCAAACTGAAACACTTTTCTGGTGTTGCGGGTCGGAGCTCCGTTTACTTTCTCTTCAGCCGCTTTATCTTCCTACAAGCACAAGTGACCCGGCCACTAATAGTGAGGCGATCGTCGGGTCTTTTTCTTTGTTTTTGTGAAATCAGGAAATGGATTTTATTGATTCTGAACTGAAAGTAAATTGACAATCCCGTCACGGACGAGCTGGAGGAAGATTTCTTTTTTTTAAACCGCCTGTCCGGGTTAATCCGTCTCCTACTAATCTGAGCTGTATAGAACTCTTCTTCTTCTCCTCCTGACATGCTACTCTGTGCGTCCTTTAATATTTAGTGATTGTGATCCTGAAGAGAACTGTAGGACGCCTCGCGCCTCTCGGATGATCTTTGACGTGTTTTTAGAAGAGGACTAATGTTTTATCTGGTCTTCAGTGTCGCGTCGTTCAGCTTGACATCAGCCTGTCGTCAGGGAAACGGTCGCTGCCCGGCGTTTTATCTTCCGCCGCCTTGTTTTTTAAAGCTGCTCCAGACCCGTTTTAACAACTCGATTCTTGCTTCTGCAAACTATATATATATATATATATATATATATATATGAGAGATTTTAGCTCAAATGACATCTTTGAAAGGTAGAGTTTAAAATGTTTGCTTTCTTGAGCGAGTTAAATTTATTCCACAAGTCGGGTGAAAGTTAAAGCTCAATAATGAACATGGCAGCTGATCTTGTTTTTATGTAAAGATTTGATTATACAATCAAACGTGCTACTTGTCGAGCTTCAACGGTGCTTTAAGAAAAAAAAATATACGATCCAGATTTCCCCGTTTCCAGCTTCATATTTCACGGGTAGGAAAGCGTGATGAATCCAACTCTCTGCAACAAAGTGAAACGTTTCGTCATTAGACTTTATTTCTCTCTTTATTCGCCAGCTCCTCGTCCGCTTGAGCTTTTCTTTCCTCGATTCCCTCCATTATTTCTCACCTCGTGCGCCAGTCTCAAACTGTACAGCCTCTTTTTTTGATTTTTTTTTTTCTGTGGTCGCATAAACGAACCGGGCATGTTTGATTAAATATTTAAATAAACTTTGTATACATTTTATAGTGAGTCGGGTTAACGATGGCTGTTGTGGTGATCAACTTAACAGTCTGGCTTGTTTAAGAATAAGTTGCTGCTGTCGGGTTTACTCTAGTTTATGTCCTTCTCATGAGGACGGATGTTAATAGAAACGTTGTGAATATTTGGATTCTGATAGGAAGATCTTCTGCCTGACGACTGGGTCGGAGACGATGTCTTATCTGCCTTTTTAAAGATATCATCGCCGGTAATTTATTTTTGAATAAAATGTTTACCTTAAGAATAAACTCTCAATTCAAGTATTTTGGAATTATTTCTTTCAATCATTTTATTTTACGTTTTTACAAGTTACACCAGACAATCAAAAATGAATAAGTGCAAAAATTACCAACCAACTATACGAACAATCAGACAAATATTAACTATAAGAATTATTTCTGGGGAAAAGACTCGAAGCATTATGAACTTTTGAGTTTAATTTCTTCACTAAGACGTATGTCTCTCGTTTTTAAAGTTATTCACAATACAAAAAACTCATATTGGCTGTTAACATGTAAAAAATAAATATGACCTGAAAAGAAATGTAAAATGTGTAATTTCTGTCCTATTTCTTGTCTGCAGGTATTCAGGTTTGGAACCTATGGGACAAAACTGAAGGCAATTAAAAGATTCACTTCCATACTTTTTGGCTGCTGCTTAGGTTTTAGCATTAAGGTAAATTATAACTTGGATAAAAATGTGTAAGCAAGATAAAACGGTCATGGGAAATCAAAGTCTAAACGGCCTTATTGAAAATAACTGGTGCTTTGGGCAGAGTTGCTGAATCGCTGCCCTTTGTTCCTGAAGGTCACTGAGAAGTTGCCAAAACGAACAATGATGTGTTTTCATGGACATTTCACTTAATTATTCACTCGAATGCAGAACTGAAACACCAGCTGGGGAACGCAGACCGCTCACACCGAAGGACCAAAAGAGACGCTTGTGTCCAGTTTTCATAGATAACTGAATTTCTTCTTCATCAGTTGGTGAAATGTCGAGCAGTTAATTTCCATAAAAGACCAACGGGAGGAGCAAGATCCTTAAAAATACAGTTTTATATTCACACAGAACATTTTAATGGTCCATGGACCCCATACCGACCAAAACACAGTACGGAGAACAGAGCCACGTTGTGCTTTAGACGAACGGGCGTTAGGAAGTACACGTCGGTATTATGACTAAGAGTGTACAACTAAAGCAGGCCTCAAACATAACACTGACAGGCTCCAGGGCCTTTTGTCTCCTTCGCTTTCAGAGCAACAAACTAACTCGGCGAGAGCCAAGTGGTAAAGTTTGAAAGAAAAAACAAACGTACTAAAATCTACTGATACAAAACTTGTTTCAATGAGAGATGTCATTTACAAATGACACATTCCACCACCACCACCACGACTGCATATTCTTCTTTTTGCTGAGTTCAATAAAACATCGCGGCAAAATTTATCAGGAAGACACGGTAATGGTAAAAACTTAAAAATCTAGACAGAAAATGTGACTTCCGGTTTTAGATAAACCAGAAAGAGCCTCGCTGGTTCAACTTCACGGCACACGGACTCCTCTCTCCACGGCCGTTCACATCCAGCAGCTAGTGGCCCAGATTATAAATGAAAACCTCGTCTTTAGGATTTAGATTCGTTATGAGCAGGTTCACACACAAAGTGGTTCTCACACACGGCACGTTAGCAGTGTGAGGGGTCGCGACCTCCCTCCAGAAGGTCATCTTCACCCCATGTTGCCTTCATGCATTTATTTGGCTTGATCGGAGTTAAAAAGCTGCAACAGTCCGGAGCAAAAAGTCATTAAAAACACGTTTTGTCACGCTGAGGATGAGTTTACAAACTGATGGGATTAGATGTCCAGGTTCATGGTCCAGAGTCCAAGAGCCTCGACTATCTGTACTGAGCGAGGCTCTTGGATCGGGTCCGTCCTCGTGAACTCTGCTGGGCTTATGATTTGTGATATTTTGTGATATCGGGGTACAATCTCTGCCGCCGTCCACATCCGATGTCTCTACCCGTTGGGTTTGCGTTTGCTTGTCTGGATAAACAAACCTGATTTGATCGATGGCATCGAGTTTGGAAGAAAACTAAAATATTCAGTAACAAGTTTCATCTTCTAGACGAGTCCCTACTGGACACTGGGGAAGACGGCGGCCCTCTCGTCCTCGAAGACGGGGCGGAGAGTTTGACGGCGCCGAGGTCTAATCTACGTCTGCTGAAGGGTCGGCGGGACATTTTAGATCATGGCCCGGAAAGCGAACGAGACTCCGGCGCCCAGCGCCAAGCCGAGGGACAGGAAGAAGGCCATGATGGCGCCCGCCGTCTCCGCCTCGTGAGGTGGCACCTTCCTGTACGGAGACACCAGAGGGACACGACTCGTCAGGAAGGAGGGGGTCACCAGGAAGCACCATCTGGTACGGGGACACTTCGTTGTGTTCGGTCTGGGTGAAACACTAACGCCTCCTCTGGGATTTAAAACCAGATCAGAGAGTCAGGAGCTTAAAGGCTGGATGCACGGAAAAGTAGAACGGGCACTCGGTAGAGCGCATACCTTCAAATATCAAAAAAAAGATTAGGCATTGGATTATGAACATGTTGGCATTAGTTGCATGCAGGGTTCTTACACATGTTGACCGATGGATTTCCAGGACTCTTCTAGGACTTTTCGCCAAATTTCCATGACCAAACTGAAATCTCGGTATAAACATGAAACATTTAGAAAATGTTGCGTATTAATTGCGTACGCCAGCTTATATTTTAAATCACATTAATTATTTCAAACATATATTATAACAAATTTCCATGACTTTTCCAAAACTTTTATGATCAAAGTTTTTTCCATGACTTTTCCAGGTCTGGAAATGACCATTTTAAAATTCCAACAAACCCTGTGCATGCCAATTGGATAAAAATTGTCCGTGCTATGTTAAAAAGAAGATGTTGACATTTTCATAACCTTGACCTTTGACCCGATCAATCCCAAAATCTAATCAAATGGTCCCCGGATAATAACCAATCATCCCACCAAATTTCATGCGATTCAGTTTAATACTTTTTGAGTTATGCGAGTAACACGCATATAAATAAACAAACAAACGGCGATCAAAACATAACCTTCCGCCAGAAACCCCCAGCGCCCTGTAATCTTCCTATTTCCTCCGTGTGCGCGGCGGTTCTGGTGTCTGGATGCGAGCGGTTCTTACTTGGGGCCGAAGCACATGCAGAGACTGGCCAGGTATCCGTTGGAGAAGGCGAAGAGGATCATGAAGATGATGTACAGGGAGTCGTGGCCGAACAGCACGGGGAGGTAGTGGCGAGGCTGCACGTTGCACAGCATGAAGAGGGGGATGAAGACGACCCGCAGGCCCACCATGACAGGAAGCCACATGCTGCCTTTACCCGGCTGGAGGGAGAGAGAGAGAGAGAGAGAGAGAGAGACAACATCAACCACAGGGACAGACTTTAATTCACAACACTTTACTACTCCTGGGAGCTTTCCCGCGGATTTAGACGTTCTTGTCCAGATTGCTGAAGTGCTTTGGCGCTTAAGTGGGAGACACGGGGACAAAGTGGTATAAAGACAACAGATCAAAAGCATCGCAGAGGAAACATTCGCGTGATGTTGAATAAACGCCGTCTGCCTTCCTCGGCTGGTCCGACCGAGTTAACCAGCCGTCCTCGACGGAACGAACGGACTCCATTCGGTCACTTGAAATAAGGCTGGCAGAATCAATCACTTCTTAAAACCCACTTTTATAGAACTGCTTTTAAGTGATGTCGTCCTTTAATTGCCTATTTGTTTGTATTCAACGCTTTTATGGGATGGTCTTTTTTGTTTGCCGCCATTTAAGTTGTGTTCATGCTTTGTTTATCTGTAGAGCACTTTGTAAACCTCGTTTTTAAAAGTGCTATATAAATAAAGTTATTATTACTTCCTCTGGAGCGCAGGAAGTCAGACTGGCTTGTAAACGTGTGATTTACTGGGCATTGTCTTTAGAGACCGGCGCTAGACAGAAGAGGAACGCGTCATTCAGGCCGTCGTTACGACCCAAAATAATATATCGAGGCTCGTAGCAGAACGGAAACGTCTCCACGGTGACGGCCACGATGTGGAGCAGCACTGAGCCGTTTAAATCAGCCTCAAAATCACCATCGTCACACACACACACACACACACGTCTCCTTGGTGTTCGCCCCACGCTCTTGGCTCTTGTCCTGGTGACCCAGCGATGGGTTCATATAAACTTATAAACATTCATGCAGCCAAACGCTTCCAGTGAAGTGCGTCCGCTCTCCATCGAGAACATGTTTACAGACCAGGGCGCTACTTCTCAATTGTTTTGTTGACGGCGCCGCGTGAGGTAATAAAGTCAATAGTAATGGTCACCGGGGAGACTACAAACTGGTACATGTTGTAATATGCTCCTGCAGTATTTGACAGGAGGAGTTGTGCGCTGCGGGTCCCAGACAGTCGGCTGAATAGATCCGCTGAGCTCTGACCCCAAAGAGGAAGCCCGAACCTCCAGAAGGTGAGGGGCGGAGCCTCGTGGGCAGGGGGCGGAGCCCCGTGGGCAGAGCGCCGTGCTCGTGTCTCAGCGTCGGTACTGACCCACATGCAGACGGCCGTCAGACTCCTGCCGGCCCAGTCCATCAAGTTGAAGAGGAGGAAACACGACACGGGGATGAAGTAAGTTTCTGAGGGGGGAAGAAAGACAAACGAGCCGTTAACAACAACAACAACAACAACGACAACGATACTGCAGATGTCTTTGCATTGAAGGAGAACAACGCGGGGGAGCTGATGAGCTTGTAAACACACAGCACGGAGCACGTAAAGTCATTCTTAGGAACGTCTCAAACTACTTGGGTGTTTTTGGGATCTGTTTTCCCGGCTGTGACTCCGGGTCGTGGGAATCCAAGCCGCCGCCGGCGTTCAGACGGAATGCTTTAGAGCTCCACAGAGAGCAGGGAGCGGAGATTTAACTACGGGCAGATCCTCTGTGGAGTATTTATTTTAAAACAGGGTTCTTACACATGTTGACCAATGGATTTCCATGACTTTTAACCAAATTTCCATAAACATGAACAATTAAAAAAAAATTGCGTATTGAGAGGGTACGCCGCTTACATTTTGAGCGTCTTTCATTACGTCTTACATATTAATCATTTCAAACTCGGCGTAAATGAACATGACTTTTCAAAGACTTTAATGATTTAAGTTTTTCCCATGACTTTTCCAGGCCTGGAAATGACCTTTTTAAAATTCCATGACTTTTCCAGGGTTTCCATGACTGTACGAACCCTGTTAAAAGGAGATACCAATAAAACTAATGACATTCTTCTCACAGGCTTTGTTTATGAATAAATAAAAGGCTTTCCCACTGTGTTTACAATATAAACTACATACATCTGCACCGGCAGCAACAGTTCAGAGTCATTCTGTGCATCTTTACAAGAAAAACAAAGTCATTTCATACTCATTTAGAACCCCCGTAGTGTCCGAGGACTGAAGCTAAAGGTCTTCATCTACATTAACGGGTCAAATGTCGGAGGGTCCCCATTATCTGCTGCCCGGCGGCGCTTCGACTCACCCCAGGTTCCCCCGTGCGCTATCGTCGACTTGACCTCCACCGTTACGGCCGGGAACGTTCCGATGGTGACGGTGAAGATGAAGCACACGGACAGAGCCATCACCCAGATCTGGAGAGCACAAGACGAACACGATGAAGACGAAGTCACCGTTTACGAGGCACCTCCAAGTTCTGGGAACGCTTCTCAGAGCACGTCAGATCGACCCAACTACATATCGCCACCATTGATTAATTTGCCAGAACAACGCACCAGTATCCTGTTTTAACTCGCTTTATTGGGAGCACATATTCGCAGCATGCAGCACTTTTTTTGTTGTTTAATTTATTTTGTATACCTTTTATGTTGTCGTTTTACTTATTGTTATGTATATGTTTTTTTCTTCTTTTTTCCCTTAGTTATAGTCTTCACATAATGCGTATCCTCACCATTTGACTGTGTGATATGTTGTCAATCCTTATTTGTGAGCTATATATTGTACTATAAGTCTTGTTTTGTAATTTCTAAAAATAAATCATATATATATAAAAAATAAAAAGATGAAGTCACGATGTTGATCTCCGCCGTGCGGGAGGAGGATTAAAGCGTCTTTATACGTTACAATGTGGGAAAGTCGGTTCACCTGTTTGAAGATGTTGAGCACGGACACGGTGGGTTTGCCCTCGTCCTCCAGACTCACCACCGGCCGCTTCTCTGCTGCGCTTTCTGAGGAACAAACACACGGCTCCCCATCAGCGCCCAGCGTAGGGTTCCCATTACATCCCCACACGCTAGTAACCAACAGCACCGACTCACACTGGTCCAGTTGGGAACTGAAACACTTTCAGTGGGCGTGGCTTCCCTTTTCAGTGTAGTAAAGAGAGCAAGCCTTTGGGTGTGAAGGAGACACCGAGGCTACAAATCAATCACAAATCAATTCCACTGGCATGTCACACACAAAGGGACTTGCTGTATGAATTTGATATGAAAGTCCTGCTCATCTTCTGCAAAGACATCGTAATCTGAGCTTTCGGGGCTTAAATAGATCAGTCAATCCCTCCAGCTAAAGATAGATATCGATTGATACCTGATAACATTTAGAAGATTATAAACATACAGTTATCCATCACATCAAACTGAGAAGAAAATATGCATGTTGAGAAAACACCAAACTGATGGTTATCGAGTTAACCTGTGTTCATGTTGATGTCATTCAAAGAAAACCTCCAGAATTGTTCCGAAACATAACTTTTGGAAACCCTAGCCTGAATATCTGAGCAGACCATGTACCTTTTTTGAGTAAGTCCATATTGTTCTCCTCATCGGTAGAGGGTGGGGATCCATTACTCTCCATGTAGTACTGGAAAAACTCCTGTTGAGAAAAATCAGCAGCCATTTAAGAGGCGATAAAAAGGTTCAGGGAGCACATTGTGGCCAAAGCCTCGCAGACCGACGTGTCATCGTTCACCTCCACGGGGAGTTAGGACGGATACAACATTTATTTTAAAGATGCAATTTTATAAACGCCTGCAGCACTTATTTAAGCCAAGTAGGTTTTTTACAAAAAAGGTACAAAGTCAATGTGAGCACAAAAACATTTGAAAGTGGTTTAAAACAAATCGCTTACGATAACAAGAACTACAAAGAAACGGTGAAACCACGTTTTCTTTCCAGGAGGCGGGGCCTTACCATCCTGGGCAGCATGATGTAGGACATGATGGCCAGCAGGATGACCACACAGGCTGTGATGAAGTAACCGAAAGCGCTGTCCTGCAGTGCCGATCCAGCTGCAGACACACACACACACGCATTAGTGCTTTTAGTGCATTAGAGACAAAACTATTTATCATCATTAAAAGCAACAAGAAACACAAAACACTCAGTGATGTCATCAAAATGCGAGTTTTACCCAAAACATTTAAAATACTACTTTGTGTGTGGTTGAAAGAGGACAGGATACAAAGTAGTAGCACTTGAATGGCTCTTATTGTGGTACTTTTGTAGTTTGCCTATGTTGAGGAAATGTTACTTTCTGTATTCTTGTTGTTCTTAGTTTGTACTCTAGGTTGAAATGCACTTATTGTAAGTCGCTTTGGATAAAAGCGTCTGCTAAATGACATGTGATGTAATATAATAAAAAGGCAAATCCACAAATGAGGAGTTGAGATTCAATTGACTAATCATGTCAATAAAACTCCTACTGTAACTGTTTGAGGGAAAATGGACTTTAAAACATGAATCGAGCTCATCAATACTACAAGATGTAGAAATACATAAACTGCATCCATCCATCCATCCATCCATCTATCTATAAATGCAGACACCAAAGTGTGATAATCAATTAACATTCGACTTTTACAAAATCTCATCGTTTAAAACATTTAATATGTCACAATATGTGCGTCTCAAACTTTCACTTAAAAGCAGAAATAAACCCGGCAGCAACAAAGATGCCCTTTGTCACTATTTGAAGTTAGGTGTACGAGTTGTGCGTCATCATATTTCTAGAAACGGCGTTGCAGTAGTTTGTGTAGTTTTGTGCAACAAAACATTAAACTTGTCGAGCGTCAGCGGAACCCCCTGTGTGTGTGTGTGTGTGTGTGTGTGTGTTCTCATGACTCGGTGTGAGACACGTACTGGTCAGCGCGCAGATCATGGAGAAGGCGGCGAAGGTGCCGGCCAGCCCCTGTCCACTCATGATGGGGGTGGTGTAGGAGGCCGGCAGGATTCCCGCCAGGCCGAAGAGGCTGCTCTGAAGAATCGCCCCGAAGGCTGGGAACAAGACCGGGAAGTTCAAGAATCAGTAAACATCGAAGAGTCACTGGGACCAACACAAAGAACATATTGACCCACGGCAACAGGAAACCAGAGGCCCGAGCATTTTCCTTCACAATCAGGGAGATGACATCCAATAAGAAATTGATTTACACCCCCGTGGTACAACAGTTTCAGGCTCCTACAAACTTGCATCACACCGATCGCTCCCAACTGATTGGTCGCAGAGGTCGTGTAAATACGATTACACCGTTGAGGAATGTGCCCACGTCGATATCAAAGCGTAGGAAAGGTCAGAGCGTCTTCCTCTCTGAATCAAACAAGATGGGCTCTCCCTCACGAAGACCCCGGGGTCAGGACCGGCCCAACGGGGGTAAACACGGGGGTGAGCTTATCCCTGCTGCTCAGTGAGACATTAAGATAAACAAACGAGTGAGATTACAGACTGTGTTCTGAAACTCAGTGTGGTATGAGAGTGTGTGTGTGTGTGTGTGTGTGTGTGTGTATATTAAAATTTAATTTGACACTGCAGTCATTGTTTAAAACCAGTATTATATTTGCACATATGTTGTGTGTGTATGTGTATATATATTATAATATATATATATATATATATATATATATATATATATATATATATATATATATACTTATATTTCACTTTGTGCACAGTCACTGTTTCTTATATGTATATTTTATTATTGTGTGTTTAGTTTATTGATGCTACTGTAACAACAAATTTCCCCTTGGGGATTAATAAAGTAAGTATCTATCTATCTATCTATTTATTTGATAACGGATTTTACCAATACACTGAATGCAGATGATATTGATCAAAGACGACGACAATCATTTAAAATAATCATTATACGTAGAAGTGTGATGAAAGGCAATCCAGTCTGAAACAAACGCCTCCTTTCTGACGGTTATGATGTCCGGTTGACGACAATTCTTCATTTTGTTCTGTGGCTTTTGATTTTGAGCTTTCCTTTGGAGGAGGATGGGAGGATGGAATGATTATCAGCCGCAAATTTAGAAACTCACAGTTGATGCAGATAATTTTGATCATGGTGATGGTGAAGAAGGCCAGCGGAGACACGTCCACCTTGACGAACACCGCCGTCAACAGGAAGACCACCATGATGACCGCCAGGCTGCCGATGATACGGAGCTTCTGAGGAATCCTGAGAGGGAAAGCAACCGAGAGAAAAGACATTTAGACTACATGTCACGTCTGTTTGAACACCACGACTCTTCGAGAACATTAGCCAGAACCATCTGGACATTTTACAAATCAAAACGAATAAAAAAAAAGTTGGATTAATCGTATTCATTGATGGAAAAGTGTAAAAAATAAGAAAAAGTCAGCGTGAGAATATAAAATGTTTATAATTCATTGTTGAGAATGTGCAAAAATAAACCCTTTACATTACAGGGGTGTCAAACTCATGTTCACTGTGGGCCACATCAGCACCATAGCTGCCTCTTAAAGGGCCAGTGTACCTGGAACTGTATAAACTACTCCCAAACATATAGTTAAATAACTGTCTTTACATTTGATTATTGTTTATTTGAGTGTAGAAATATGGTACATAAGAACATTTCTCTAATATTATAACAGAAACCCGTTTAAGTTGAAACCTTCAAAATAAAAGCATAGGATTTTTTCTTTAAATTTCTTGTAGAAAAGGTGATCGTATGTCTTTCAAGTCATCAGGGGCCACATAAAATGACGTGGCGGGCCGGAATCGGCCCCCGGGCCTTGTGTTCGACACCTGTGCTTTACAATAACATTGAAAAAGGGGTCATAGTTCTTTCAAGAACGTGGAATTCCTGTTTAAGAAAGTAAAAGGTTGGGTTGTAATTTTTGAATAAGCAGCCCTTTGTTCATCACGGGTAAATAACAAAAAAAGAAGGAGAAAAGGGGGTCAGCTGGAGAAAAAGAGAAAGGAGAGGTAAAGAAAGAGATGAGGGGAGTAGAGAACATAAATAGCATTCCTGGATGTGTTTGCGTTGGGGCATGGTCCACCCGAGAACTCGCTCAATCTTACTTTAATTAAAGAAAACACAGTGCAGGCATGCAGACGTGCGTTGGCAGAAGAGGATCACGTCGCCTACACACGCTACAGAAAGAGCGGGAAAAGTCAAAGTGCAGAGTTTGCGTGTACGAGTCCACGTGGAGCCGGGTGGGTACCTCTGGTGGAGGAAGGAGTTGAGGCAGGTGCAGAGCAGCAGCGGCAGCATGGCGCACAGCGTCATCACGTTGTTGAACTTTGACTCCAGCACGCTGCGAGTGTCTTCGCCCTCCGAGGTCGCATTGGTCATCGGATGGGGGGAGGGGTCAGCGGAGGAGTCCTTCAGCCTACTTGTGAAGTACTGCGGGAAAGGACGGAGGAATGCTCGGTTATCAGGGCGATGCAGAATTCACATCCCTGCAAACTGCAGTTGCATCATAACCTTCAACCAGGGTTCTTACACATTTTGACCAGTGGATTTCCAGGACTTTCATGACTTTTCCATGACTTTAAACCAAATTTCCATGACCAAACTCAAATCTCGTTATTAACATGAACACATTTTTGAAAAATGTGCATATTGTCAGCGTACTCCGGCTTAAATTTTCAGTGTCTTTCTTTCAAAAAACTTATTAATTATTTCAAAACTCTGCGTAAATGAACATATGATTGTGATTATAACACATTTCCATGACTTTTCCCAAACTTTTAGGATTTAAGTTTTTTCCATGACTTTTCCAGGCCTGGAAATGACCATTTTAAAATTCCATGACTTTACCAGGTTTTCCACGACCGTACGAACCCTGTTCAACTTTATTTTCTTAAACATTGGAAACTGAAGCAAAGAAAACGGAAGAACATTAAATCCTTGAATCGACTCCTCTCCAAAACAGCTGAACGGTATAACCTTCATGAGTGTCATTTATTAACCGGCAGCTGAGGTAAATGTTCTTTTAAAAGAAGAAAAGATGCTTTAAGGAACATTTTAAGTGATAAACCGAGAAACAAATTAAACAAACGTTTAAGTTGCAGAACCCAAAATTGTCTGAAAAATGTCCACAAATGCAAGTGATGCATATTAAGGGAGCTTTGAATGTGGCAGTATGGTCATGGCATGTATACTATGTCTGCATCAAAACAAACAAACACTTTAAGCTATTTGAGCTGCAAACAAAAGAAGAATCTCCCTCAGGGTGGATCCCAATTTCCTTCTCCAGGACAATGACCTGACATTCCACATTTTAAGATGTTAACCCCTTAAATCTCAAAAAACAATGGCTGGGGGGTTAGAGTGCCACGGCCATGTTAATCCACCTGGCTGGAGTCAGCTCAGCCATCCTGAGTGAAACCAGGTGTTTGGGGAAAAGTAAACATGCGTTTGGTTTTCTTAGATGGTGACCTTCTAACCTTTTAATTGACTAACGACTGACCACACGGCCACCAAGCGGGCTCTTCCTTTTCACACCCATCTGTCCATCTGGATGCATATATTGTGATATTCAGGAGAATAAAACGCCCTGAAGCGTTTCTTACCATTGTCGCCGTCATGAAGAAATTCCAGGGTAAGAGGGTTCCCAAGCCCAGGATGAAGAAGATGATCCAAACCGCATTATATCTGGGAAAGAGGTTGAAAGGAAGTTCCCATGAAAGCACATCAGTGAAGTCAACCAAGGCATTATTTATTTTATTTATTGAGTCTCATCCAAATGTTATTTTCCACATACTGAAACAATGACTAAAAGCAGGATATTGACATGAATAAGTCCCTGGTGGTCCTGAACAGAGGCACAGTTGTGCTCCCGTTCAGACGTCCTCTTACTTGTCCCGAGGTGCGTTGATGGCCGTCATGTTGCTCGTCGGAGTTGGAGGCACGTGCTCAGTCAGGGTTGATCAGGGAGGCACCAGGTCTGAAACACACAGATAACAAAGTCATGCCTCCACCGCGGTAAACATGTGCAGCTTGGCGACACCTCCAGGTTTATCATCAGCAACCACAAGTCTCTCTTTTTTTAGATTTAGCTTTTTAACGAGCCAGACCGTGTGTGGCCAACAAAGCAATTAAATAACAGTAAAAAAGAAAATACAGTAAACCAGATCCGTTGTGAGCGTGCCAGTGGTAGAAAAACCTCAAATGTTGTGCCATGGACCCAGGAACAACTTCTTAGTTGTCGTGTTGACGACGGAGACGAGCCCAGAGAGGGTTAACTGCTCAAGCAAACTAATTTCATAAAGGCCGTGCCGCTTCGTGGTCAAGTTGCATAACGGTTGTGAAACTCACAAGACGACCTCCTCGTTGGTCAGGAGCACGAATCGGCCCACACAGCATTTCTCATTTATGTGCTAGAAAGTACAAAATAAGTGCGGGAGCATGACTATTGTCTGCCCCCATTATCCTTTCCAAGAAAAGCCCCTTTTACAGACGTACTCACAGCAGCTCAGTCAGGACCGACGGACTCCTCTCCTCGGAGCTGATGCACCGCGAGCTCCGCACGCTTCATTTATACCGTGCAGAGGTTTAGGAGGCCGACACCCCGCCGTCAGCCGCCCATTGGACCGACCCCTCTTTGCATCTCGGTGTTCATCCCTCCCTCTTCTCTTTACCTCCAACTCCCTTCCTCCAAAACCCCTCACATACTTTTACATTCCAAGTTCTCTCTTCGGCATCTAGACGCCAACTTCTAGATTTCCAGCATCCAAGTAAAATAGTGCTAGATGCCCGAGATCAATCATGCGAGTTTCAAAAGGGGTTGGGAAGGAGAAAAGTACATGCAGCAGCCGAGAAAAGGACATTTGAATTATTTGTTTATTATGTTGTTCCGTAATGTTTTCCAGTATTTAGCTTTTATAATCCAAAGTTTTCTCAATTTCACTTTTCATTGTCTATACTGCTGATTAATTTCTCACCCCAATGAACTGCAGTTCACTCCATCATTATTTATCTGTTGCTCCCCTGGCTTTTCACCTCCCATCACTCTTTTCTTTTATTCTGCTCTCAACTCCACCACCGCTCCCCTCTGTCCCCGCGTCTCGTCCCGTGGACCTGACGCAAGACATGTGCTCGGATAGCTGTGTGACACCTTCTCCAAACAGAACCCCTTTTCCTCAAGACACTTCCTCCTCCCAAAGAAAACAGCACCATTTGGCATCAAATCAAGCTAAACAACACAAGTCAAAGTGATGTTTAGTATGCATGAATCACGAGCACTCTAAAAACGCAACGGCGCTCGATGAAATGCACAAATTCATCGGCACGGCTTGTCTGCACATTTTAAAATGCAAATGTTAGGAACTTTTGTACTTCAAAAAAAAAATAAAAGAAGAAAAAAAAAAAGGGAGAAATATACCACTTATGCCACATTTTTCTGCTGCAAAGGGGGAGCATCGTCGGTTACTGCATCACCACACCGCATGTTCACAAGCATGAGCAGCAAAGCGGACCGACTTGCACAAATAAATTGCATCAGTCGCACAGACAAGCGGCTTCACAGGCGGCTGTTGGCTGACCGGCTGTGTGCTGCTGACCGACGTCACATGACGAGTCCCATGTTCCATCTGGCTGGTCATGAGTTCGGACCGCTGTACTGTGTATGTAAATGATACTGGTGGAAGAGTTGTATTCCTGTATGGCCCGTTAGACGAGACTAACGGCCAACAGATGGACTGGATTTGTTGAACTCGTAAACTCGTTACATGGAAGCGCATCACAAGATCAGGATGTGTACGGTTAAGTTCTAACCCTGGTTAAGTTCTAGTTAACCTAACCGTGGTGCAGAGCCTCGGTAAGGTAACTATTGGTGACGTAATGCTATAGTTACTATATAATTATATCATACCATGGTATATATATATATTTTGCTAATAGGCAACAATATTTCCCAACACAAAAATAATAAAGATATGTTTAAGGTCATGTCTAAACAGTGTGATGCTCTTTAAAAAAAAGTGTTCAAAATCATATAATTTTTATATATATATATATATATATATATATATTATATTTGTAAAAATGTTTTGCTGCTGCTTTCGTAAATGTCCCCCTGGGGATGAATGAAGTAAAGTCAAATCTAATCTAAGTCAATATCGGTTAAAACCCCAAAGTGTTAGGCATTCATTTGGTGGTTTTATCACCGGAAGGAAAACCAAAGGAGCGGTCAGCATTGACTTACGCCTTGACGATGCCTCAAAGTTTTAAAAAGGCCTTTTGAAAAACAAATGGCTAAATTACAGTTGTGCACTTCTTCGCCTCTTGTTCCTCCCTCGGGATCCTACAGCCTCGGCCAAACTTGATCATCGCCAATGGCACCGCCAACATCACGACGAGTCACAGATTTAACACACGGTCACAGATTTCTGCAAAGTATGCTCAACCCGACATGTCACCAAAACGGGCCAACTGGCACGGGTTGCCTGTGGTTGAAAGGTTGCCCACAACACACACACACACACACACACACACACACACACACACACACACACTTTGCAGTCTGCAGAGTGGTACAAAGCTCCAGTTTGGCATCAGGCTGACACTTTACCTAGCGGGCCTTTCAACGACGTCCAATGGAAAAAGAGTTAACCGTCTTGTATCGTTTCCTTCTCTAATGTCAACGTAAACAATATGGCTCAAGCTCTTGCCAGAGAGGGCTCGTTCAGACGAGCCCCGATTGCCATGGTCACTCAATTGTGTGCAAACTTGAAAACCTGCTAAATTTATATTTCCGGAATGAGTCTTCTAATAACACGATTTCCACAAGCATCTGCTGATGGTCAGATGATTATTAAACTCAAATCCAATTCATTATCTGAAGCCAGACACAATATTCCAAGTATTCAAATTTAAAAAATAAATTGTTCAAGATTGCTTTTCATTCTCTGGTTGTTCCATGAATTATTGACTTCCATTTTCTTGACAACAAAGATTTGCTCTAGCACAACTCTCAACCTGGGAGGACCATTTCCAGTACCTCTCTCACGGGGCCGCCGTCTGGCTGAGCCACAGGATAGTTTGATGGTGGTCATGTGACGAGCCGATGGAAGAATGACCTCTTTCCCCGAGCTCAATTCCCAGTGCTTATGGAGGCAGAACGCTCTTATCAAAGTCATAACGGGTTGTTTCTGCCCAGTACAAGACTGGAATGCCATTGTAGGATTTAATCAGGGTAAGTGGATAAGGGGGGGGTATCGTAAATACCACCAATGGCAGAACTACTCGGGATGTACAGATCTGCTGGTTTGAATTAGAGATTATGTCACAAATGGGTTACAACCTGAACGCAATTAGTGGCTGAAAAAAGAACGAGGTGGGGGGGGGGGAGAAACAGAAAATTGAGGACGGGGAGACCTAAAATTTAATTTCTTGCATCAGTAGCTGCAAAGTGTTGAGTCTTTACAGTTTCTTGAACACGACCAACGGGACAAGCTGGATAATGTAGCGTCACAGTATTCAGCACCAGTCTCAATCTGTCGGCAATAGTGGAGGCAATAGGATGCGCCGCGACAATGTAAACAACAACAAAAGAAGGATTATTGCCCTGCATGGGAAGACGTCAGTCTTTGAGCAATAAGTCATCAGGTCAGATTTAACTTACCATGCACTACTGACTCGTAAAACTGTCCACCGATGTTTCATATACACTACCGTTCAAAAGTTTGGGGTCACCAAGAACATTTTGTGTCTTCCATGAAAACACACTTTTATTTATTAAAAGGATACAAGATTAATTCAAAATAGTCAAGACATTGACATGGTTAGAAATAATGATTTTCACTGTAAATATTAATGTTGTTCTTCAAACTTGTCGCTCAAAGGAAGGCAAGTTTTAGAGCTTCTCTCACCAGCATAACTGTTTTCAGCTGCGCTCACATAAAAAGGGTTTCAATGTCAAGGAATAATCTGTTTGTGGAAAATACTAAATAAAAAAATTTACATTTTTTTAAAGGGCTTCAAAGGGATTCTAACCCTCTGCTAGTCTTCTAAGGCAATAACACAAAACTGGAGATGGGCCTCTACACACCTCTGCAGAGATTTCATTAACAAACAGAGAATAGTCATCTACACATAAACGACGCTTCAACACCAACGCTTCTGATCCCGTTTCAACAGGGAAGAAAGCAACATTTGTGTCGGGTGTGCTTGAAAAAAAAAAAAAAGAAATCTCCCTTTTTAAAATATCGCAGCCGTCGGCTACCCTTGCAGATCGTAAAATGTTGGGACGGTTCACAAAAAGCATGTGCGGAAGGTAACGGGCCACGCGCTCTCCTCCACTGCGAGGAGTTCACAAGGGCAATGAGGAAATGTGTCATTGTATTAATTCAGCATGACACACAAGAGGGTTCAAGGTTTTTGCCCAAGAATTTAGCAGAGGACGTATTGTTAGCAGCAGCCAATCCCTGTGTGGGACCGTGTGAGAACTACGTCCTCTTCCACACGGGACGCCGTGGGAGGGGAGGTCTCCAGCACCATGGCGCCCATTCTGAGGCCAGGGATGGCGTACGAGGTTCAGTGTGCTGGTTTCCTTCGTTGCCGTAATAACTGTGTTTCCCAGCATAATGATGCATGAGACACTATGGAAACTAAAGAACACACAACCAAACATTTATAGACGGGGTTCTTACACATATTGACCAATGGATTTCTATGACTTTTCCATGACTCTAAACCAAATGTCTATGACCAAACTGAAATCTCGGTAAAAACATGAAAAATTTAGAACATTTTGTGTATTGAGAGCGTACGCCGGCTTATATTTTGAGCATCTTTCTTTAAAAAAAAACAAATTATTTCAAACTCGGTGTAAATGAACACGTGATTATAACACATTTCCATGACTTTTCCAAAACTTTTATGATTTAAGTTTTTTCCATGACTTTTCCAGGCCTGGAAATGACCATTTAAAATTCCATGACCTTTCCAGGTTTTCCATGACCGTACAAACCCTGTATGGATACTTGAATGGCTAATACGCATGTTCATTATTACAGCTTGCTATCTGAGACGTTTTGGATGATTGAATTTCTCACAAGTTGCTTATTGTTTGATCTGAGGTCCCTGGCATGCCGTCTCCTTGAACAGCTCAAACGTGGACGGGGGTCTGACGTCTGTGTTACACCTCATCTCTGGAGAGTCTGCCGTGATGAAATACAACATTAATATTCTGCAGCTTGCTACAACGTGGAGTTGCTTAAGATTCAAGAACAGCCAATGCCTGAACCTCGTAGACCGATTATGTGCATATATCATTTGGGTATGTGTTGATGTTTCAACACATATGAATAGTTAAATGATCATAATAATCGCCAGAGGGGAATTGTTGTGGTAATCTATCAGTGTGTGACGACTTTTCTTCCTAAACAGAAAAAACAGCCCCTATCAGCTATGACATCTTCGCTTTATCGAAAAGGGAGTACGCCTGGAAGGACGAGATAATGTGCAGCTGGAACAAACAGTTATGTTTGAGAGTTGCATATTGAACTATATATATATATATATATATATATATATATATATATATATATATATATATATATATATATTTATTTATTTGGGACGTACCGATCTGATCGGCGCCGATCCATATCGGGCGATATTGCCATTATCGGTTTTGATCGGCGTTCTCAAACCGATCGATCAGATGACATCACTTCTGCGAGAAATACCATCAGAGACGTTTCAATCGCCGCGCGCCGCAACGGAGTAAATGCGCCGCCGAGTGCCGCAGTGCTCACGGTACACGCATTCCATCGGGAGCGCGCGAGGGTTTTCATAAGTTAGCGGCTAACTTTATGAAAACCCTCGCGCGCTCCCGATGGAATGCTAACTGTTAGCGGAAGGATTTACGTGACACAACATCCGGTTTTAACAACATCCGGTTTTCAAAATAAGATGTCGACAAATCATACACTAACATATACAAGTAAACAATTAACTGATTTTGTATCTTTATAGATCGTTTCTGAGATTTAGCTTGAATTATTTTAAAAAGTCCTGTATATAGATTTCCCTAAGAGTTCCAGGAAATGAATAACGTGTTCCATACAAATCTGAAATCAATCCCCTACAATAGCAATCAAACAATTTTTATGTATCAATTAGGACAGTTTTCAAAGTAAAAGTCCTAAATGTTTAAAGAAATCTGTAATTTCTTTAATGTTTGAGGTGCTCATAGTCCTAGACAATAATGCTGCACAATAAATAGAATGCTTCAATCGACACCGTGATCGGTATTATGGGATCGGCAGATACTATTTCAGTGATCGGTGATCGGTATTATCGGTGATCGGCTGACAATGATTTCAGTGATCGGCCCAAAAAAACTGATCGGTGCACCTCATATATATATATATATATATATATATAAAAAAATCTGACTCGTTGCTAGACCTCCAAACCATCCGTGGGGAAAGAGCTCTGACCGTTCAGCTGAATAAAATTCAATAAAATACTTTCTCATTATGTTTATTGTCACCACACACGCACACACACACACACGCACACGCACACGCACGAGAACATTACGGTTGCGTTGCAGTCCATTGCCTTTTACAGCCTTCGTTCTCATTGCACAGCGTTTCCTCCTGATCTTCTTTCAAGGACAGTAGTGCAGCATGAAGAGGACGAATCAAATATTTAGAAAAACTCAAGCCGAACAACAGGTCGTTTGGAAAAAAATATATTAAATTGAAGCTTCTCAAATATGACATTGTTGAGAAAAACGTGGGAAAGTCCCGTGATGTTTTGGATCGAGAGTGAAAGATGAGCGAAGAGAAAACACCCAGCTTGATCTATGCCTCTGTTGAGGCTATTCCACGTAGAAAACTCTGGTGAAGTAATCCATTCATAGATTTAATGATGTATTGTCCCAGAACACCTTGTAACAGAGTACACCTGCATCTGAAATTAATGTGTTTAATCAGCAGCAGCAATCACAGCTACACACGCAGGTTAAAAATCATCACTCTACCGTCAGTCAGTCACTCCGACTGCGTTGCAATACTGCAGCCGGTCACCCCGTGGCAGAAAACGCAACGCCGTCTAAGACCCAATGACTTCCCATCCTTCGGTGGGACACCTAACCCGCGGTCAGTAGCTGTCCCTTCAAATGTCCACAAAATCCTTTCAAGACAAACAATAACTCTAGGTTGAAATGCACTTATTGTAAGTCGCTTTGGATAAAAGCGTCTGCTAAATGACATGTAATGTAAATAAATAAAAGCTACAACCAGGGTTCTTACACATTTTGACCGATGGATTTCCATGACTTTAAACCAAATTTCCATGACCAAACTGAATTCTCGGTGTATACATTAACACTTTTGAAAATGTAGTATTCAAAGAATGAGAATTACAAAACATACAATACCTTAAATGAATCAAATTAAATAATCCCGACCGCTTCCTGAGCTGTTGTTGCTATGGCCAGCGAACTTTCCAGTTAAGGTGTGTTCACTTGCAACGGGAAAAAATTATAATTGCACCGATAGTATGAGAGCGTATGCCGACTTACGATTCTGAGCGTCTTTCTTTAAAAAAAACATATGAATTATTTCAAACTCGGCGTAAATGAACACGTGAATATAACACATTTCCATGACTTTTCCAAAACTTTTATGATTTTAGTTTTTTCCATGACTTTTCCAGGCATGGAAATGACCTTTTTAAAATTCCATGACTTTTCCAGGTTTTCCATGACCGTACGAACCCTGCACATGCTCTTATCAGGTCTTATCAGGTTCCTTATTTACCGTTATGAATGAACCGTGTCTGACCACTTGTAATGAGTATGTATATATATATATATATATATATATATATATATATATATATATATATATATATATATATATATATATATATATGTGTATGTGTATGTGTATGTGTATGTGTGTGTGTGTGTGTGTGTGTGTGTGTGTGTGTGTGTGTGTGTGTGTGTGTGTGTGAAGAGCTGACTGGCGAACTGGTCATAGTAACTCCACTCATCACCACTGCTGTGGTTAAATGGAGGAAGTCGAGGCGATGCATCATTTCCTTTGATGAGTCAGTTTAGCGGAAAGAAGTTGCCACCTGCATGAAGTGACACCCTTTCAACTGCCAGCCCGGGGCGTAATGAAGGATATTTGTTGATGGGGGACAGATGGGGAAACTTAACTCCCACTCCCATAGAACAGATGCTACACCCAGCGGTGGGTCGAGGCTGCTGTCCCATCAGCTGTTCAGCGTCAAACAAAGCCACCATTATGGCGTGCTCTTCTTCTCCCTTTCAAGGACGACAGAGTGGCAAATAGCAAGGACATATTGTGACACGGCCGGGAAACACTCATTTAGAGGAGTAATATAATATAAATCATGTATTACATTTCAGAAGACTGCCACAAAACTATTCCCCAAAAATCATTGAAATATCAAACTTTAAATTACAAATGAAAAGAAAAAAGTTTAATAACAGTGTTATAATAAGTGTAATAACAGACAACTAAGTATCATTATATAACATAAGTCACTATTGAGTGCCACAGGCACAGTTAGGGCAGAGTATTACAGTGAAATGTATTAGTGACCTACATAGATTTGACATTGATTCAACGATCCTTCTTTCTTTTTTCACACACACTGCAAGCAGGAATGTTGCCGCATTAAAAAACACACACCGCTGACATACAGCTTACAATGGACTCTTGTGGTCCTGTGATTCAGGATCTTCACCACATGCTACCAGTTCAGATTTCATTAAAAAGTTGCCACACACACACACACACGTGGTTTTTTCTACACGTGTCATGTGACACACTGGTTATCCCCAGGATGTCGTGAGGCTGAATTCTTGGTCTTTACTCGTTTGCAGTGCAACACTTCACGCTGTATAACTTGTTATACGTTACGTTCAAGAACCGAGTATCATGCAGTAATATTGGGATATTCCCCTTGACAGCACGTGCTCCGCGTGACACGGAAGCTGGCAACTGGCGGGTTGTATTTCAAGTTTTCTGACGGTGGACTATAAATAAAATAAAAAAATGTAAATACGAGGAATAAATGTGGTATTTTCAACACGTTTGCCAGTGAAAATACCGTTTAAAAACAGCACTTCTCGTATTATTTCTTTACGTTAAGCCTTTTTTTCATCTTTTCAACACTGCAGCCAGGTGTCCTCCGCCGGCCAGATATATGCTGATTACTGCCCCCGGCAGGACCATGCTTGAAGTTGGCGCTAAATTTAATTCACAATTGCAGTCAACAAAGGAGGCACGCTGGGTCACGTCCCCCCCTCCGCCTCCCCGGAATCTAAGCACCGGGTGCCACCGCTTTCATTTCAGTCTCTCGGGAGTCGTTGAATTCGCCAACACGAGCCACGCAGTCATTAAAAAGAAAATGTGCACCATATATCCGAGTGAAGAAAGAGACGTCCGAACAAAATGAGCGACCGGCAACGTTGTTTGATAAACAAATTAGTCATTTTGCATTCAAGCAGCCGCCATTTTTCCCCGAGTAATAATTATAACCGGCAGTCGGTAACATAAAGTGAGTTAACACAAGTGTTAAATGAAGCCCATTGAGCTGTCTTACCGTATCATTACAGTCTGTGGAGGCTTGTTGTGTCTGATGCAGTCTGTCCTAAGCGCGCCGCGCTATGGCATCTGTACTGTGATTGTTGCGTTCACTGTCCCTCGTAAAAGTCACACTCGACCCCCCAAAAATATATTTACTATTTAATGAAAAAACGGATGGTTTAATAAAATAAACTATTTATTTTAATTGCATATATCTTTATATAGTCTACCTATGCAGTAACTTTTTTTGTAGGTGGTTCAAACATCGTAAAGCTCATAATCTTAAAATTCCCGATTACCCTTGAAGCCATCAGACTCTCTCGTCACTAGAGGAGGCGCAGACAACTTCGTTAATATTTGTATTAAAATGTCATCTGATCTGACTGCTACCCATGAGATGTGCAGCAGACTGTCATCTCTTTGAATAATTATTAGCCACATTATTAATCTATTTACTGAAACACCCACTGATGATGTGGTCCACCAAAACTGCAGCAAGCTTTGACTCAGCGGTCCAACTGGCAATGACAGTGTGAAAACAAATAACTTGTGTAAATATTAAAAATGTGAGCTGTTATCTGCCCACTAAACATCACCTTTGTATACTTTTACTTTGCCTACTGTTTTACAAACATCCTCTTTATACACATTTTTCTACTTCTCATTATGCGTACACATTTACTACATTCCACATTATTTCTTTTTTTACATGCTGTGCACAACAATTCCCTCTCTGTCCGTTATTATGGTCATTTAAGTATTCATATGTATTAATAGAATCCCTATATTTCAACTAACTCTATCTGTGTTTTCGATTATATTTTTTTACGTGTGTGATTTTCTTTTTATACACATTTAAAAAAACATTTCTGGAAGAGAACCAGAGATCTAACATTTTCATCATCAATCACTGCTCCTCTATAATTGTTGTGCATATGACAATATATCATTTGAAACTAAATACAGTGATCAGGGGGAGCAATATGTAGCTTAACCCTTCTATTATGGTATATTACATTACATTACATGTCATTTAGCAGACGCTTTTATCCAAAGCGACTTACAATAAGTATATTACAAGTAGTATATATATCAAATATAAACAGACATATAGCACACGGTGTAATAATACAGCAAACTATTTGATGGGAAATCATTTTAAATAATCTCACAACTTATCCTATAATGCTTAATCATGTGTAGTCATTGAAAGCACATAATATAATCTTCTTCAGGAGACACATCTGATGGCTGCTTGACTCAAAAAAGGAAAATGGAGACGGAATAGAGAGCAGTCCATATTTCTGGAGCAAGAGAGGTTCATATATTCCACAACGACAAGAGCTTCTTCAGTGTAACAGCTGGCATCAAATTGGCCAGATTTTGAAATTAAGTTTGTCCTCACAAACAGCAAATTAGAAATAATGTTACTTTAAAGATGGAACAAAGGATTTGCCTCAGGAGAAATATGCAATTTAAATGATTCATTATGCGACGTCCCACCTCAAATCTGTGTGAAAAGAAAAGGGCAAAGTAAACAGGTTACAGTCCTCTCTTCCTTTGCTTTTAGAGTACAGCTTATTTTCTTAAGCGGCTGCGAGAATTGACACTGACGTATAATTTCATCGTCGCACTCGGTTCCGTCTGGACCGCGTGCCGAGGCGTTGTTTACAAACTTTCTTATTTGGAAAGTCTGGACACGCTCGGCTTTGGTCTCCCACTGTTTTGCTCATATAGTCGCGGTAGGTACACAGTCATCCACACCCTGCCTCCCCCTCGTCTATAATAAGCCCGCTGTGGTTATGGACAGAGACCAATGTGGGAAGGAGTCTGGCTGCTTCCTCTGAGCAGGAGCTGAGACGCTGAAGGACTGAGGGGCGACTGTCTCTCTCTCTATCCTGCCGTAAAAACACAAACATACTCTTCATTTCCATTCAAGACTATTAAAATATCCTTATTTAGAGTTGTTTAGTATGCTTCTTTACAACTTCTCTCCCCTCTCTCTCTCTCTCTCTCTCTCTCTCTCACTAGTTGTTTTTTGGGCTTGTGATGTCAAAAGGGGGAAAGTCAGTCGGCAGCCTCTTGGTGTAGCAAGCCACGGTCTTGACTGGCTTTTTCCATGGAAAAGACATGAAGAAAATGGAAACAAAGACAAGAAGTAGAAGAAAGAGAGGGGATGGTTTCTACGAGACATCCGTGAAGAGAGGTGTACTGAGAAAGCCACCGCGGGGGAAACGGTCTCAACTGTAGCTCAACAGGTGCATGGGATTGAGGTTTTTACATTTAACTGAATACTATGAGGCACCTGTGGGACAAAATATGTGACAGTAACCAGTGGAGCCGCTTGTAGTCTGCAAATAAACTGAACAATCAGCCAAATCAACCTGATAAAGACGCCTATTGCTCGTGAAACTTCAACGGCCTCCTTTTTGTTGCACGGTTGTATGCATTTCTATTGTCAGTTGAACATCTTTTGTCATGAACTCCATCACTTCCTGCAGCCGGTTCCCTCTCGTGCCATTTTTAGACCACAGGTTTATGAGCAAACAAACATCATACATGTCTAATTTCAGAATATCCTGTGAAGTCTGTGGCATAAGAGGCGAGCGTGGGGAGAGGAGGAGGAGGGCATGACATGAATGGACTGGAAGTGGCTTTCTGACCACATACTGAGATTTAAGAGGAAAGCGGGAGGAAAAGGAATTCCAACGGATGGCCTCTTCAACCCCTAAAGGGCTCAGGAGACAGGGAGTGAGGTAAATCCCACTTGGGGGTTAAGAATTTCGAGGCCTGGCTCCTTTTTTGGAGGATTAAGATTTCGGACTGAAGCGACAAAGACGGGCAAACAAAGGGGAAAAAAAGTCCTCGAGGTGGTCTGAGAGAGGGAAATGCTTCTTCATCTTACCTTCAAATTCCCATCAGAGGGTGAGTGGTCTGCAATGGTCACGCTCTGGCTCTGCTACTGCAGACGGTTAATTCCTCTTAATCCAGCGGTGCATTTAGGGACAAGAGGTAAGATTGAGACGGTCCATTATAGAATTATCTTTAGTTTAAGTACAGCAACTATACAATTAGCAATAGTCACAACTAGGGTTGTAAAGGGGCGGAAAGTTTACGGTAAATACATTGATGAGGTCCACGAAGAAAGCATTAAGACCTGAAAGGATTCAGGGAAAAACACACGAAAAGAAATTTGGGTTGGGAGGGGTGATTTTTTTATTCAACGTTCATGTTTTTGTTATCTGATGAAAGTATAAAGTTCTACTCACAAAATGTCAAAAAGTACAAAATGTCATTTTTAAAAGTTGTATTATAAATGGGTGCATGCATGTCTGCTTATGACAAGGTAAATACAGTTAAATTACCCCAACATTTCCAGTTTATTACCGTTAATTCCCATTAATTCCCGTATATTCCCGTGGAAAGTTTCCAACTTTGAATATTCTCGGAATTTTGCAACCCTAGTCACATTCTGCACTTTCAACCATAGCATATGCCCAAATCCTCAAAAACGTCTTAACAATGTTCATTTATCAATAATCTGGTATTTGCTAAATGTTTAAAAAATAAAGCCACGATGACGAATATAAATGAGATTTAGTGTCCTATATAATTTGGAGCTGAAACATTGCTCTATGAGTTTAAGACAAATCAGTCCACATTATTTTATGTTTCCTCCAGATTTCAATAGCTTCATTATTCATTTCTTGGATGTAGAGTTCAATCATCTTTCTTGTTGGCCAACAGTGAGTTCTTAATCTTCTGTAAATTAATGCTCACGAAATTTGCAACAAAGTTCAGAGTCAGTTGTTTTTAAGGAGGAGGATTGTGGGAGCGCTCATTCCTATAATTTCTACATTCCTGTGCTGTTTTTCTTGATTTAAACATGTCAGGTAACAGTGTGGTTCAATCTGGGTGTTTCAGGATAAAGTTTATCCTGAAACTTTCTGTGTATTCCCACACCCATATACTACGTTGTTATTTAGTGCGCCAGAAATTGAATTTGTTATCACCCAATACATCATATGTGAAAAGAAAATATGCCAAAAGTATCAAGATATCCTTCTGCATCTGGCCTGCATGCAACAGTACATACTTTGTAGCTGCAGTCATGAGTTGCCTATTCTATTTTGGATAAGATGCTGCCCAATATGTTTCTGACAACAACAAAAATCCATGTATAATTCAATCCAATACCGTAGTCATATCTTTCTTCTCCTCTCTAAAGCTGGTGTTGTTTATATATTTGCAGAGAATTTGCAGAGGAGACGTGGCAGCGGTCTAAACTTGTGAATAAATAGGTATAGAGGATTTCTATTAAATCAATATTGGTTAAAATGGTTTATATTAAAAAGCAACATTTTATTTACATTTATATATAGTTGATATCCTGTTGTTTTCAGCGGTACGGAGTATGGACTATACACTTCACGAGTGCCTTTGCATGACACTACATATCAGATTTACCAACTAAAGGGTGCAAATATGTGCACATGCAATCAGAGACGGATTTCTTTTTTCTCGGTGCATGTATCCCCCCCCCCCCCCCCCCCACCAAGCACATAAGATCACCTGTTAAATCAATTCAGGACATTTGAATTCCCCCCTGACAGTCTCAGCTGCTTGAATACTTCTGGTGCTGTGCACGTCGTGCAGTCAGCTCGTTACAATACAACGACCGTCGAGCGACTCTGGCCGTCACAGATTTCTCCCTTTGTGACTCTATACAAACATCATCCTTAACAGTCCTCGCCTCATCCTTTTATCTTATCTGAGCCCGACAGCCATCCTGTCCTGATTTGGAAAAATAATCAGAGGTAACTGAGGGCAAGGTCTTATTTCTTTAAAGATGTTGGAGTGCTGCCATTACCATGTTTTCTATGGTGTGGTTATGTCCATTAAACGTCCTGTTTGACCATTTAAAATCCATTACTCAATTGTTCTCTCTATTGTTGCGTGAGACGACATCAGCTGTATTTCCCAGTCTTATTGACACCAGCCCATTAAAAGGAGAATGTTTGCAGCCATCTCCTCTTGTTTGCTTGACTCTCTGGCCCCTGGAGGCCATCTGTTGAAGCCATCTGACCCACAAAGGCAAAATCAAGGTTATCATCGTTAAAGGAAGCTTGACGAGAACAATTGTATTTTGTACAGTTTTTCCAGATGTTGGGGGTCAATTAGCCCATCAGGATGTAGTTTCGTTGAATAACTGATGATAATGACAATGACCCTAAAGAACAGGGTGATCATGTATCAGGAGACACTGAAGCACACAGATTTAAAGTCAAAAACTGTATTTAAAGACAAGTGTTTGAGTGTGTCCTTGATGAAGTCGCACACTAGTCTTATGGACTTAAGATCATGTGCTCCGTTGTATTATGGACCCGAACTCGAATGTCTCTCCTGATACATCCTGGAGGACACTTCTACATCACTGCATCATTTTAAAGTTTTCCATTTATTCTGCCTGCTTTCAGGTGGGCGGAGCTATGCTGGATATTACACAAGGATATCAAAATCTTTCTACAAAAAAAAAAGCTAAAGCTGTGATCTGTCGCACACTCACATGTGCGACAACTGAAAGGAGAGAGAGAGGCAGATGTCAATCAATCCCAGCTTGTGCACGCCCACACAGTCCCGAGGAGAGAGACAATCGGCCGTCATTAGTGAGAACACCCCGGACAAGGTTGGTGTACCACAGCTCTGAATTCCGAGAAGATTTTTACTATCTAGCCGTCCTTATGAAGGCCCCTGTTGTATATGCTGATGTGTATTTTCAGAAGTTGTCACCAGATCCCTGAGCGCCACGCTGACACCAACATGATTTACTGAGACGTGTCTGTCACACACGCGGACCAACAACTGCGTGTGAAATGTGTCACAAACCCCGGTGAGCGTCACACAAGCCAACTCAAAGCTCAGGGAAGGGTTCACTTGCATATTTCTACTGAGCAAGAGAGAGAGAGACATTATCATATTACTATTAAAGACATTTGGCTATTAAATACTCCTGATTTCTCGACTGCTCGTCAGATTCTGAACCGCTCTCTTGTTCTCACATTGTCTTGTTTTCATCGTGCAGTGTGTGCGTGAAAGGTGAAGCCTCCGTTTGCACTTGGAGACCCGAGAGTCGTTGGTGTTTGCAGGGAACAAACAGAACAGCAAAGTGGCCGACTGAGGTCTTATCAGCGCAGATTCAATTCTCACTGTGGAGAGGCTGAGCTGCAATGGCGCTGACCCAATTTTTTTTTATATGTTTATTCATGAAATAAGAAATTAATTCAACATGTTTGCACGGTCTTGACGGTAAGAAAAATAACAAATCAGTTAACTAGTCAGTATGTTCTTTTGATTGTATCAAAGATGAGTCACCAGAGCCAACAGCGATGCCTTTAAATAGATTTTTGTCTGATAATCCAAAAGCCTAAAAGTATACAATTTATGATTCAAACAGTTAATAATAACAAAATAGCAGATTAATTTTCTGTCTGACCGACTAAACAGTTAATTATCCTTTCAGCTCTGCATATAATAAGGTCAATTGATTCAGTAAAACAATTATTTAGACAAAACAAAACTCTTGATAATAGACAGTATTTTTAACACAGCAGAGACCGAAACCTTTTCCTGCCCTCCAACAACTACGTTAGCAGGATAAACTATGACGAGGTCGTGGTTGTCTAGGAGGGAAAGCGGTCTAGACAGGTTGAGTAATGCTGTCCGACCAACAAAAAAAAACATAAACCTCAAAATTAGTGAATGTTTCCATGTGTGTTTTTCAAATTGTACCTAAATTTAGTCTCAAGACTCTAAACTAATTTCCTTTCAGGTTTATACGTCGGGTTCAGTATATATTCAGTGTAGCAATAGTCTTCGCTAAATATATTGATATATTGTACTTTCTTTCTATCCTTCTCAGGAGTCCATCTGTTTCTTTTGTCATCCAAATCTTAAATGTTCACATTCAGCATTATCTTCACAACACAGATGTCACCAAACAAGAGACTCCCAGCACCATGACAACAATCTCAGCCAGCAGAATGAACCAGGCGTATCACATTTTGTATTAGCGTTGCTTTATACCAGAGGTCCCCAACCTTTTTCCTGTGAGGGCCACATAACTGGGTCAGTTTGTAACAGAAAAAGTGTGACAATCACAGGGGTGCCTAAATGTAAATATGTATTGTTTTCCAGAAAGCCACACATAACCAAATATTAATAACCCTTTCCGGGATCTTCACAGAAAAAGGAAATAAATAACACTATTTAGGAAATGAATAATAACCAAATAACCCTCTCCGGGTTCATCACAGAAAAAAGTCAGGCAATAAATAACACTATTTGTGAAATAAATAATAACAAAATAACTAATAACTAATTCTGTTCTATTTGACAGGGGCTAGTCGAGGATCTGCGTTGCCAGACTGAAAAAATAATCATAATGTGTCGCTGGTATAGTTCAGGGGGCCGGGACAAATGAAGAGACGGGCGGCATCACTTTGTCTGACTGATTATTAAAACCCAGTTTGTCGGAAAATACTGATCTGAGAACCACTTTCCAGTCCACTGGGCATTTAATTATATTTGGGGTTCCCAATGAGGACTGACTTCCTGTTGGACAACCAGAAATAAACTCCAATATATTTATTTGTGGGTAACGTGCCGCTCCGACCCCAGATATGGAGCATCTGAAAGGACATTGCACTGGACCTGAACTGAAGTAAATTTATGTTGACTTCTGACGTGTGTCTATCACATTTAGAAGCACTTCTCATTAATTAGGAAACGTCATCAGGACCAAACGGCAGAGAACCAAAACCACCATGTTCCCACAGAAGCTCAACAGATTATATGTTGTTTATTTCTAACAAAATACAAGCTGATAGAGTTCAGAAGTATCCCTATGTCTCTCTGTAAAGGTATGTCCTTCAGGCCGACAGCCAACAATCAAGTGTTGTCTTCATCGATTTCTGTGCAGTCTATTCTCCCAGTTCAAGCATAACTTCAGCACCTTATAGATAAAGTCGGGTGAAGCGCTGGTTATCCTGCATGCATCTGTAGGCGTGTACCATTGTTCCTCCTGAATCTGAGGTTCAACTCTCAGTCAGAGACTATTTATTTTAAACACTTTGGTCCAAGGTCACTTTGGATGAGCAGAGCAATTCATAGTAGAAAGTAGAAAGCCGCCGGCAGAAGATGTTCCAGTGTTATTTGGACGTTGCAAATGGCTCACACGTGTTAGTGATCATTTCTAGGAGTTTCCCTGAAACAACACGGGGAAGTTATATCATCTCATCCGGTGAAACATTGCTGATGAAACATTGCTTTCTTGACCTCTCAAACTTCACGCAGAAATATTATGACGAGCTAGTTATTTGATTGCAAAGAATGTTATTCTTTTAATGCTTTCACAAGTTTGATGAAAACATATGTGTGAAAATGTGTTGGTAAAAATCCAACTGACCCCAATTTGCCTCCTATGTGTGTATTTATGAGATGTTAAAGTCAAGATGTAAAAACAAACCTCAGCTTATTTACTTATGGAAAGTTAATGAAGCCACATTCCAGTTACTTTAAACTAAACGGACGCGGAGAAAGATGTATTTTCACAACAAATACGCTCAAAGTATTTAATCTTGTTTCTTTTCCAGATAACCAGGGTAGCGCTCTCAGTTTAGACGTCCCTGTTTCCTTCACTTCATTCCCTCCATCTTTTAGGCTTTAGCGTCGGTTGTGAGAGAATATTACTGCACACAAACTAAACACCAGCACAGACTACACACACACACACACACACACACACACACACATGCACCTAATGTGAGCAAGTCTATAGTTTTTACCATATTCACCATCTCAGTGTAGCATGTTAGCAACATTTGCTAATGATGACTTTAAAGTTCAGCTGATGCTGATGAAATCTTCATTCTATCTGCAGGTATAAAAACCAAAGTATTCATGAAATGGGAAACGTTGTCCCTGAAATGAAACGTTGTTTCAGTCCGTTCACTTGACAAATGCTAAGATATTACCAAAAACCCGTCAATGACAACCTGGCGATGGCGCTTCAGGAAAAGTTTGGCGGTCACCAAAATGATCGATCATCTTGGATTCATAAATGTTTGTTGTATTTGTTGAAATATTTCGGTCTGGATCAAAGTGGTTGACTGGCCGACATTCTCATCCATACAGATGGCAAAAAAAAGAAAAGAAAAATCCTCTTAAATGTAAACTAATTTATCGTTGATATCATTTTTAAGGGACCCTTCGTTAAGCAGCCCCCCCCCCCCCACACACACACACACACATCTTCTTGAGGTCTAGAAAACTGTGGAGGACGTTTTTCAGTATTTCAGTATTTCGTACAGTAAACAATTAACCAATTAATTGAAAAGGAAATCTACAGATGAATTGATCGTCTGCTCTCGTATACTTCCCAGATTTCGCTTTGACTCAGTAAATCTCGTATTTGTGACTTTATGTATCAGAGGGCGTGGTTGCAAACACAACAATGGGGCTTTTAAAGAGAAGCCCGGCTTCGCTCCACTGCGTCGTGTTACCCCGCACGCATATCTGATGTGCCGTTTCCACGCTCTCCATTTCAGATGGAGCTTTCTCATTTTAGCCGTGTGGTTGTCTGGGGACACAGGAGTGTGGGAGGTGAAGAGGTGAGTGGGAGAGCTGCTGCAAAGAGACAGTATTTTAATTTAAAGGTGGAGCTTAAAGCTGATTGGCTGGAGGCTGGTGTCCCACTTCTAGCCGGTCACCTGAACTACAAGACTTCATCTTCCTCTTCTGTATACTTGAGAAGACTACAGCAGAAAGGAATATCAGGGGCGTCACGTGGGATTATTTTCATTAACAATTAATACATCTGTTTAATTTCTCTGAATAACTGATTGACGGACAGTTTACGAGGAAAAGGAGTAAGAAGGTTTGGGCTTTGTCAAGTCTTATAGAATATCCCTCCAGGATGTTATAGTGATGTCATCACGGTTATGCCGGGTTTGGGCATGAAACTTTAAATGTATAAGAGAAAGCCTCAACGCAAACTGGAGGTTTAGGGATTAAAAGACGTGGACGTTCACCATGGAGGGCCTCACGAAAAGACGCTGTTATTAGTTGCATTATGGGAAATGTAGGCTGTTTATATGACATTAAAAAGCTGGATGTCTTTGCCTTTGCTGATTAAAATTCGCACATGTGTCTCTTAAGAGCTCTCACAACTTTATTAAAGAGAAAACTAAGTGGCTGATGCATTACTTTAATGTCAGAAAACTGGGACTAATGCTCATTGGCTGTTTCTAAAAGATTGTCTTGCAGTTGCTTATTACGTCCAAACAGAAGTTTGAATCCAAATGGATTCTGTTTGTTTAGTTTACACTGGAGCGGCTTAGACCTAACAATCGTTTGTAATTTTTATCTGTTAGATAAAACAATTAACCAGTAATAAAAATTTTCTTCTACTGCTTTTCCGCCTGAGTACGTTGGACGGTGTCCTCCTTATGTTCCCAACGCTGCTCGCTGCATGTGAACACATGACACAACGGACAGAAATGCTTATCACTGTGAGCATAGCAGCTTTCTCAAAGCCAGCACCGCTGATAAACACACAGCTTCAGAAGTTATCAACATACTCTATGCCACTATTGTATCAAACACACTATAGGGGTTTAACGTGTGTGTGCGCACTAAAATCACATACACAACATAGTACCAAGTGTTTACATGGTACAGTAGTAGTTTCAACTCAACAGGGTCTATTCTCAGAGCTCTTTCATGCTGACCCCCACTGTGAAGTGTGTGCGTGTTTGTGTTTATGTGAGTGTGTGTGTTTTAAATTCTCACACTGTCACCTGCTGTGATGCCTCAACTCTGACTGTGTACAAGTCTCCACCCTTGGCCCACAACAACTTCAAGCCCAAAGGGAGGTCAGCTTTCAACTTCCTCTGCAGCTATCACAACATGCACGTTAGATTATTGACAGAGAGATACTCCAGGTCTTGATATAGAACCTGCACAACAGCAGCACGCACGCGCACACACACACGCACCCACACACACACCTATATACTTTCTGATACCACGTATCATATATATCTATCACAAAATCCCCTTGGTCTGCTGGCATCATCTGCTGTGGACGTGATGCGGCGCACTGCGACCTCGTGACCGTTTGACATTCAGCTGCAGCAGAATTCAGAATCTGATCCAAACATCTGCATCAGCCGAGCAGAGAATAGCGACGTGCACCTAGTGGACATCCCTTACGCACACACACACACACACACACACACACACACACACACACACACACACACACACACACACACACACACACACACACACACACACACACACACACACACATAGATAGACACACGCACACAGACAGACCCCCCCCCTCTCCTTCTCGGGCTCAATATGTTTTATTCCAGGCTGTGTCAGCATGTCTGAACCCCGTCGCTTACTTTCTACCGCGGACGCACGAGCGGCGGCACACTTACCGTCACACGCGCGGCCTGCGATGCCCTCACGTGAGCAGCAGCGCGTCGCTTCGTGCGCACGAGCGTTCATGCGTTTTTTTTCTTCTCCTTCTCGTCTCTCATTGAGCAGCAAAACTCAACTCAACGCTCTCCGCAGCTAAGCAGCTGACACGGGGAGGGGGGCTGCAGGGAGGAGGAGGGGGGGGGGGGCTAACACGGGGTCCCTGCAGATTGAGACAAATAGCTGGCCAGCTGGTTGCTTTGGATTTATACAACATCTAATATTTACAATATGCATCAGGCAACCTCCTATAAAAAAATAAATAATATATATATATAATTAAAAATGCCTTCGACCTGCATTCCTTCTAATGGACATCAGGGGGCGCCTCTTCTGAGGTCTGATTGTAAAAACAAAAAAATAATCTATGAAAAAATGACCCAATATTGTAAACCTGGGTTTATGATGTCATTCTCAACTAGTTTCAAGTCTTCTCCAAAATAGCATGAAGTTCATTTATTAAAGTATAGAGTCATGTATCATAAAGCAGGGTATGCCTTGGGGTGGGCCTTGTGATTGACCGGTCTTTCTGCAAAGCAGTTTGCCACCTGGCAAATACTTATTAAGAAACCTTTCTACATTATGTAATTGTACACTTAGGCATATTTTAATTGCTGCTGTATCTGATTAATGCTATGACAGATGTGTAATGGCTAAAACCCATTCAGTGAACCACACAGTGAATTAAGCAATGAAATCATTCAGCAGATCTGGACAAGACAAGCGTGTGAGGAAACAACAATGTTGGACGGCAACAACAGCATCATCCGTCATTATCAGTGCTTTTAATAGCGGGGCTCCTCGACGAAAGGTCCAGCATGTGATTCATAGAAACAAGGATCAGTGATACAAAGTAAACAAGAAGGCTAATGTATCATCTGGCCACCCTCAAGGAAAAAACAAACTGTCCTTGTATTTGCAGCATGGATCTAAAACATCTGCAGCATATGACCAGATGGACTGCACAAATCAAAACAGATGCGACTGGTTTTCTTCCCCCTGTTCAGTCTTCTGTAACTTTAATAAGTTACCACTAACACGATAAACTAAACTCTTCTTAAGGATAAAGTTATATTCTTCAGGTTTGCAGACGAGTCAAACAGATCAGAAAGTTTGAAGGCTGTGGAGTCAACGTGGAACATTTGTCCCGTCATCATCTCTAAAGCTCGACATCACACACGCGCTCTCTGACGTGTGTTGTTACACATGTTGCAACATTTTATCTCACCTGTGCGAGGGCGCAATGTACAGAGATGACCTCATCTCCTGCATTAACAATCTTTGTAGGCACACACTTTCTAACCTGGAAAGACCTCTCTCTCTCTCTCTCTCTCTCTCTCTCTCTCTCTTTCTCTCTCTAATATCGTCTGCTTAAAATCAAAACAAGTGGGCTGTGAAATGATAACACGTGAATATGTCCAATCAACTTGAAGAATGTGACCACCGTATCCACTCACAGCGGATAGCTTCTCCTCCCAATAACTCCCACAATAAAACAAACTTGCAAAAAATAATGAAGATAACTTGCGTGGCTGGACCGACATCCTTTTCCCATCGCCTTGCCCGCTGCTTGTTGGTGTGTTTTGCGAGTGTGTGTTTCAGTCCACCAGATGTTGTCTGTCCTCCTCCACATCAATCCAAACCCACGAGGGTGAACCTGTCCAATCTTCTCCTTCACCCAAACTGCCCTGGAATCAGCTCCATCATCGCCTGGGTGGACATTTGGATTCCCCTTAAATACTTTGGGCTCCCTTGCAGGGACCTCCCTGGGTGAGTTACTGAATGACCCGGTTATGCCACTGAAGCCCAGAGGAATTCCTGACTGCAGAGTGCCAGTGGAATTCTTCGTAACGGCTCGTAGGTGCAAAATGTTCCTTTTCACACACACACACACACACACACACACACACACACACACACACACACACACACACACACACACACACACACACACACACACACACACACACACAAGTGCCACTGTAAACCCTCTTCGTCGGTGTTAATCTATGAACACAGTCCGACCCACATAAAGGAACATTTTTCTACAGTTTCTGTTTACATTTCACATAATTCCACTTATTAAAAGATTAACCTCTTGCCCTCTTTCTTTCTTTCTTTTTTGCAGAAAGTTTTTCCACAAATATCAGTCTGGGTCAGATGCTGCTGCGAGTACATACTGAAGAAGAGTATACAGTAGAGAGGCTAATGCCTATAGTGAGGCCTATAATGCAACAGGGATTTCTCCAGCTAATGTGCATACTAATGCACTTAATATTTGCACTTGTCAGAATATATTTATCCTTTTTTTATTTATTTATTTTTATTTTTATTTATATATATAACCTGTGTATCATGTATTTATTAGGATACTTCTGTTGCACTTCTGGTTGGATGTCAAACTGCATTTCGTTGCTCTGTACTTGTACATGTGTAATGACAATAAAGTTGAATCTAATCTAATCTAATCCAGCTGGGAGTGTTGAACACAAATCCTCTGATTGAATTTAAGTATTTGAATCCAGATTAAGACGAGACAGGAGCCGAGGAACTATTCCCAAGGATCAGGGCTGTTTGCTGGTGATCCTGTGTCTACATAACCAGATTACAATAGTTTTAGGTTCCGGGGTCACTCGATTAGCTCTTTAGCTTTTCAATCTAAAATCTGCTCCTGCTCCATGACCAAAGTGTCTTGAACCCTGGAGCCTGTGTGAGGAGGTTCTGCTTTCCAAGTGAAAAGTATTTAGCAGTTGAAATCAAATCTTTGAACCTGCTCCCTGAGGAATTCAGAGCCTTCACTGGTTTGCTCCGCAGGCGGATGGATTCAGGCTCCTGCAGCGCCACCTGCTGGTGAACTATATTCATCTCCGACCACAAACATATTTGTCCTCAACTATAACTTCTCCTGTTTTTCATAAGCAGAGGCTGGTGTACAAACAGGTAATACATGTGTTATAGTAAAACAGTTGTTATAATATAAAATGTGTCTTGGAAGAAGTTATAACTGGTGACAAATACTAATAAAAAATAAATAAATATATATATATATATATATATATACATATATTAGTTGCGTACAACGTCATCATGTCTTACAAACTGTTTATTATAGGAGAGTTAAAGGAAAGACTCATAAACACTATTATTTATTCTCATTTACTCAGAACTTCTGCTAGATGTAAATTAACCAGCTGCAGGTTTGTACTCACACACTATGCATGTTGATCTATTTAAAATGTTGTAAATGTGCAAGGGATATATATTTTTCGTTTTTGAAAAATTAAATTCTGACATGGGATAAGAATATGATAAAAATATGTTAAAAAACACCCACATTCATGACGTTGTTTCTGGCAAAAAGTCTATGTTGTGTAAGTACCGCGGAAACTACCGCTAGTCGGCTTATAACCGCACTGAGAAGCATTGTGGGTGATCCAAAGAGTCATCTCTAAACACAAACACACATATGAATTAAGCCATATTTCATAACACTCAGTCACAGTCAGGGAAGCGAGTGGCCTCATCTGCAGCATGAATAACTGCTTTACGTATTATATATAATACAGCTATAATAAAATAATTAATAAAGCACAAATGTCCCAGTAACCTCTGGTGGATATTGAAGCTCTACAACACCTTCTTTTTCATATTACAGTAACAATCAATGTGAATGTTTCTCTTTCATGTGCAGATATTTACAAGATGCTCCCTCAAAAAAAGCTTCAGCTCAAATAGAAAAGAGTAGAATAGAAAACAAGGCTGTGAAAGTGTTTTTTAATATATGGAAAGCTGCTGCTGAACAACACACCGGCTCCATAACATGTCGCTTTATTAATATAGTATTAAATAAATACATACATTCTGCTACAGTTGGTTCTTAGTTTCCACCAGAACACAGGTTCACAACAGTGAAGACGGACGTATATTAAAATATGATATAAATATATGTTTGTGCTAAGTGAAAGATTCTAAATACTTCCCTTTAAACTCCATGAGTCAGTTTGGTTTTCCTTTTGTTTTTCCATTTCATCCGTTTTAAGGGGAAATCAAGGATTTTACATAAGCAAATGTACATTACAAAAATGAATAAAAACATTTAACATTATCTCTGATCGGCCGTCAGATGAATCGCGTGATCACTTCACGGCTGCTCTTTTTACACATTTTTACCGAGCGTGAGTCCGTAAGTGGTACTTCAGGTGTGTGCTCTGGAGAAATCCTCGGCCGCAGACGCCACAGCGGTGCGGCCGCTCGCCGGTGTGGCTTCTCAAGTGCTTCCTCAGATGGCCACTGTGGGTGAAACTTTTATCACAGTAAGAGCAACAGAAGGGCTTCTCGCCCGTGTGAATCCTCATGTGTATCTTCAGGTCTCCTTTCCGGCTGCACTCCTTCCCGCACACGTGACAGTGATGCAGTTTCACCCCGGAGTGGCCGGCCATGTGTTCGCTCAGAGCCGTGTTACTTTTGCACTGTTTGCCGCACACGTGACAACATTTTGAGCCCCTGTGGGAATTTAGGTGCACGTTAAGGCTTTCGGTGGACTCCAGGGTTCTACCACACACGGCGCAGAGCACATCTGCGTCCTTGGAATGGATGCGAAAGGCATGGTTTGTCAGGTGATGATTGGAGGAAAAAGATTTATCGCACAAATGGCAACGATAGTCAGGCGCAACTAAACTCAACTGAGGTAAACGAGGGGATTCTCTGGATGTGATGATGGCGCTCAGACTTTGATCGTTCTGCGTTTGGTTGGACATAAAACCTGCAGCAGTTCTTTCGCTTCCCCTGCCGTCTTGGACCATTTCATTGTGGATCGGGTTTTTTGAAGAGAGAGGTAGCACAAAATGCACAGTTTCGATTTCATCCTGAAGTTGCTCCTCACTTTCACTGGTTTGAGTCTGAGGATGCAAAGGCAGACGTGTGACGTCGTGCTCATTTTTCACCCAAGCCGATGAATGAGGCGAGACATCAGCCTCCTTAAACTCTTCGTCTGGCCGCTGAATGGCCCAGAGTTCATGTGCCTCCTCTTTGATGTGTCGAGGTGTGTCTGGGCCCCTCGGATGGACGTTGGGGCTCAGCTCCTGCTCACGGTGGAGCTGCTCGGGGGACGTTTCCTCTTTACAGGTGGACGACTCAGAGAAGTCTAGGAAAAGAGAAAAGTTAAGACTTTAAAGGTTTCTGCATTTCCCATTCGGTTTTCTTTGATAGTATTATCACCAATAAAAGGTTGTTTGTACTACAAGAGAGGTTGACAATATTAAACAAATTTAGATTATGGCTGCAGCGAATTATTATTTTCATCAAAAGGATTTCTTGAAAATTGCATGTTAGAATTTCTAGTTGCTGAATGTGACATCTTGCAATGGCACACGCATTTAGTAACATGTATTGCATAGAGTTAAATAATAGTCTCCTTACAATATATTTTAATAATAAATTGAAGCTAATCGATTAAAGTCTCTGTCTGGTCCTGGTTTCTGGAGATTTTTTTAAATCAGATAAATAGATACATCTATCATTACATTTTATTAACTTATATATGACCCCAAAAAATACTAGTTCCAGCATAACATTACGAGTTTAACGCTCTTTTTACAGAAATAAAAAATACAATCGAGATGACACTTTGACAAACCCTTAGGCTCATTACCTGGTCTAGTTCGGCACTGACTGATGTATACACATAAATATATACTATAAATACATAATATAATGAACATAATATAATGAACATAATATAATGTCAGATTCCTTGAATGTATTTTAACTCTAAATATGTCCTTCTGTACACATTACATCTATTGCATCTGTCCATCCTGGAGAGGGATCCTCCTCTGTTGCTCTCCTGAAGGTTTCTTCCCTTTTTTTCCCCCTGAAGGGTTATTTGGGAGTTTTTCCTGGTCCGATGTGAGGTTTTGGGTCAGGGATGTCTATGTGTACAGATTGTAAAGCACTCTGAGACAAATTTGTAATTTGTGAAACTGGGCTATACAAATAAACTGAATTGAATTGAATTGAATACCTGTTTTGTGGTTTGACACAAACTCCTGCAGCAAACCTCCGAGCCGCTCAATCTCCTGTTTAGAGCTGGACGCGTCTTCTTCATATTGTGTAATGGTTCGTTCAAAAACCTGAAATATCTCCTCGACAGCAGCTGTCAGCCGCTCGTTTACAAAAGCCCTGAGAAGCAGCGGGGTGGACATTTTAGAGATAACGGTTTTATATGAACGTGGATGACCCCGAGAGGAGGTTTTACGGAGTCGGTTTCCTGTGTTGTTAGCTGGTTGTTAGCCTCCGGAAGTAACAATAAAAAGAAAAACCACAGAGCAAGAGTGTCAGCGCATATCGGGTCGCTGCTGCCCCCTGCAGGACAACCGTGGCATTACTTCTCATGGTGGAAGATGAGTTCTGGACACATGACATCTATTCTTCTGTCCATCCTGGAGAGGGATCCTCCTCTGTTGCTCTCCTGAAAGTTTCTTTCATTTTTTCCTCCATGAAGGGTTGTTTGGGAGTTTTTCCTGATCCGATGTGAGATTTTGGGACTGGGAAGTCTATGTGTACAGATTGTAAAGCACTCTGAGAAACATTTCTAATTTGTGAAAATGGGCTTTACAAATACACTGAATTGAATTGAATACACCTCTATTGATCCCCAGCAGGGAAACGCAGTTGTTGCAACAGAAATAAATACAAAATTAATATAGAAAGCAACAATAATAATGTAATAATACAAATCAAGTATTTTCAGCTGGTAATAGGCCTGCCGACATAAACTAAAGGTTTTGAATGCAGGACTCTTACTTGTATGGTATTAAGACTTTTACTTAAAAAGGATCCAAGAATTGCCCTCAATGGACTGGCGGCTTGTCCAGGGTGTCCCCTGCCTTCGCCCTATGTCAGCTGGGATAGGCTCCAGCGACCCCGCGACCCTAATGAGGATTAAGCGGTATTGATAATGGATGGATGGATGGATCCAAGAATTTCCTTTACCGCTGTACATTTCTAGAGGTTAATATTACACTTATATTTAACAAATATATGTAGTCTACTAGTTCATTTTATTTGAGGAGGGCAGACACAATAAAACTGGGAACAAATAACCCCAGTTAAGAATCGAACAATAAGAAAAAGGACACACTCTGCCGCCAGCTTCCTGATAAAAGGGATTTATAAGAGATATATAAGAGGGGAAATCTTCATACTTTCATTTCCTTTCAGTTCTGTGAAAACCAGATGAGAAACACGCCCAGGTCTTATGCCTCACGTATGTAGGTGGTCCTGATATAGATCAGGTCATGTATTTGACTATTTTAATAAAACAGGGCCAGTATGGAAAACATGTAGGAATGTCATTAATGTTTATATGTTAATAAAAGGCCCTTTCTAAAAGCATCCTGAGTCGTGACTGGCTCCCAGTGCTCCCAGTGTTCACTCACTTGACCATCTGTCCCACGCTGAGCTCAAAGGAAATAAAAGGACGGTCATGATGTACGATGTACTGGCACTGTGCCCCTCCATCTGCAGCAGCTACAGGCACGCACAGGAACGGAAAGTCTGCACAAAAACAACAGCACCTCGGTCGTTTTAAATAAACAACATATTCTTTACTCATTGTTTCCACAATCATTCTGAAAATCTATTGTGTACAATACTTTTTGTTTTATGCCACGATTAAGGAAGGAGTGTAATGAAATGTTCTCAGGTTTAGGTTCAGCACCTTATGCGAGCAGCTGCACACTCGTGTGTATTTCTGATCACCACCAGAGGGAACTAAATAATTCTTAACACATCATTTGTTTTAAACAGTTTAAGTTGGAGCTTCAGTAAATCTATGCGGATCAAATGCATGTTGCCCTTCAAGAGAAAATAGAGCAGTGTTGCCTATTCTAAATAAAGACAGTCCAAATGCAACAACTGACAGTCACTTATTTCCCCATCTTTATAATGTTGCTCGATTGACCTTGTTTGATTGACCAATGAGGCTTTAGGTTGTTTTTACTGTAGCTACTTTTGACTATAGTGACCATTGAGGGTCCAAGTAAAGAATGACTTATAATACTGAAATGCAACTTATGAGTATAAATAACCTGTCAAAACAGACAACACGTGTTAAAAATACATAACAGAGAGCGTTGCATTATCTTTGAAAGATCTAAATCATGGGTCTCGAACTCAACTTACGTGGGGGTCGCTGGAGCTAGTCTGGATGAGGCTTCAAGTATTCCAAATAAAAGTACAACTGATCCAATCTTCTCAATCTTTATTAATAACAGTTCAGAACATGAAGGGTTCTTCAGAACGTAGGCTCTCTTACTCGTCGCTCGCTGCTTCCTCTCACCCAGCTGAGCCACGTTAGGCTTGAGGTAGGAAGCAGTTGGCTTGAAGATGCTCATCAGTAAGTTTGGACCTGTACTTTCACTTATTACAGGGTTCTTACACATTTTGATGAATGGATTTCCAGGACTTTAAAACAAATGTCCATTACCAAACTGAAATCTCAGTATAAACATGAAACATTTAGAAAATGTTGAGTATTGAGAGCGTACGCCGGCTTATATTTTGAGCGTCTTTCTTTAAAAAAATATATTAATTATTTCAAACTCTGCATAAATGAACATGTGATAACACATTTCCATGACTTTTCCAAAACTTTTATGATTTAAGTTTTTTCCATGGCTTCTCCAGGCCTGGAAATGACCTTTTTAAAATTCCATGACTTTTCCAGGTTTTCCATGACCGTACGAACCCTGTTATTAAAGTTCATGGCGGAAAAGAGCTTTTCACACACATATGTTTCCCCCAAAAAGGTACATGAGCCACTTGAACATGCTGTAAAGCTCAGGGAAGGTGGGGGTTCATTTTCTCAAAGATTGTCCAGACTTGTCTGCTTTTCCACTCACGTCCCTGAACTTGGCTTTGAGTTCAGACGAGCTCCATGAAAAGTGTCTTTCCATAAGACACGTTTTGTGAAGAATGCTCTGACGTTGTCATAGGCAGCACTGACGAGCTGCCCCTGGCCCTGTAATTTCGTGTTCAGTACATTCAGTTCCTGTGTGATGTCAAGAAGGAAAGCTGAGTCCTTGAGCCATTTGGCATCACTTAGCACAGGAACAGCCACCCTGTCCTTCTCCGTGAAGGCTTTCACTTCTGCTCTCAACCCAAAAAAACTCTGACGTTTCCCCTGCTGATCGAATATGTTACAGTATCAGTCAGAAATGGCTAAACTAACCCTTCTTTTCCGGAGAAACTTGCAGCCTGTAACATGCATTTGTTGATGAACTCACCTTCTTTGAATGGCTTTCCCGCCTTATCAATCATCTCACTCACCACGTAGCTAGCCTTGACTGTTGCATCACTCTATTTGCTTGCTTTTGTTAGGTTGTAATAGTTCATTTTGATAACATCTGCAGAGGTCTTATGTTTTAAATGAATACATATAGAAAGATATTATAATAGAAAATATTAGGGAGAATATTGATTGTTGTTATTAATGTATTATGAAGCATAAGAGCAATGTTTACTCTATGCAAATGTAAATGGCAGGAATTGATGTATGTTCATGAGAGTGACTGTCAATATTATAGATCGACGAAGCCGGTTGAAATCCGTGACGGGACTTTTATCGTGAAGGTGACTTTAATACTGAAAATAATGGGCGGGAAACCTTATTGTGAAAATGCGACCGGAAATGGTGTTTCGGCCGCTGGCTACAAAAGGCCGCGAAGAAGGGAGCTCTTTCTCTTTCGTTCTTTCCACGGCGCTCTTGCGCTTCCAATGGGACTCTCGAAGAAGGAGGGCGGAGGAGCCGCAAACTGATCACGATGTGAGGCTTGACTGTATCGCCCGAGGAGCGTCTTGCCCCGAGGAAGACCGCCATCGTGAGCTTTGATTGTTTTGTTTTACACTTCTTGCCATTAAATGTTGATAACTTAATACATGCGCGTCCGGAAGCCTGTTTTCCACCATCTACAAAGTGCCCAGTTTCAGAATACCTTACATTTTCTTGAAAAAATGTTGTTGCCTTAGTAGACATGTTTTAAGATCGGCAACCTTTCTTTTCACGGCAACTTTTGAGAAAGACCTGAAGAAAGGTTGCCGACGAGCACGGACAATTTCAGGAAAAGTGGGAGACAGAATAGTTGGTTGTTGAGCACAGGGGCACCCCGACATGTCTTATATGCACAGAGAAAGTTGCGATCCACAAGGAATACAACATCAGACGTCATTACTCGTCATGCTGAGGTGTATATGCAAAATACCAGGGAGACGAGAGAGAGGACCGGGTCGCCAATCTTAAAACATGTCTACTGAGGCAACAACATTTTTGGGTGACAAGATATATTTTCCTTCCACTTCGTGTCACTCCAGAAGCAAAAAAAGCGCAGGCTGCACTCACACTAAACCTTGATGTCAAATAGCGTGTCACAAAATATCATCCGCAGGCCTCAATTGGCCCACAACACACAAGTCTGAGATCCATGGACCAATTGTATGTATTATATTAACTATAGTGTTAAGCTATTGTAGAGACACTGCAATCACATGCACATCTGGATTTAAAGAGTTTTTTCCCGCCTCTCTGAGTTGAGCTGTCCGAAGTGTCTATCTGTTTTTGTAGCACCCAGAATGTGTCGTTTGGTTTCTTCTAGAAAAGCAGGAATCATATACACTCAACTTAAAATCGTTTTTTAGAGACAGATCCATCATAAACTATCAAGCAGCTATTCATGTTTTTTTTATTACTTGTATCATATGTCTGTATTTGTGTACAGGCCAATGTGACATTGGTAAATATATGTACAAAAATAACATAAAAAAGGAAGTTGTAATATTTTATAGTACCAGTTTGTCGTTTTTATTTAATCCATTACTAATTCTGACTTTAGGTGTAAATAAGCTGGTATTTTATGCACTTAACTTATTTTATATATTTATATATTTCACCTGAGAAGTACTCTCTTCTTTGAAGACATCCATAACTACATGCTTGACAAAGGAAACATGTTGAAGTGGAATAATCCTTGACTTGAGAATGTGTTATGGATAGAAGACTACTGCATCTGTTCTGCAAACAAAATAAATTCTGAAAGATAAAAATGCACAGTGAGGTATTTTGAAAATTAATCAAAATATTATAACAGTCGAATTACTAAAACACATATTTGCTATGAATACGCCTCCAGAGTAGTGGGCGTGTCCGCTGAGCTTGTCAGAACAATGAAGATGATTCACGTCCTGTCGGATTCCAGAAAGCTATGTCTGATAAATCTCTACAATTACAATAATAAACGTGTTGCTGACAACAATTTAATTCCACACTAAATGCAAATGCAAGAGGTGCATTTGTAAGAAGTTCAAAGCTGCTGTTCCATTTATGTATACGGTATTGCAATTGTAATATCAGACACTTGTACGCATGTGCGAGGCGTGTTACCTCCTCGCGTCCAACGTTGCCGTGGTGGAGTGAAGCTCCCTCAGTCCGAGCAGCTATCTTTGGTGCAGCAGAGCTGTGCGAGAGGACGTACAAGTGCAGTCAGACAGCGACCCAGCAGACATGTCGGAAAGCGGGAGCCAGGAACCCGCCGGGGCCGCGAACGGCAGCGACGACAGCCCGTCGAAACGTGCACCCACACGGCCCGTCGGCAACAGAGTGACCGTGGTGCTCGGGGCTCAGTGGGGGGACGAGGGGAAGGGAAAAGTTGTGGACCTGCTGGCACAAGACGCGGATATGGTGTGCAGATGTCAGGTTGGTTAGCGCGCGCGCATCTTGCTCCTCTCTCCTCCTCGTGCTGCGTTCACTTGCTATATGTCTCCGTGAAGCTAGTTGAGCGAGACTTAGCCAGCTGACCCGCGCGTCTCTCTCACCGTGATTCTTCTCACAGTTTTGTTGTTGTTGTTGCTAATGTCACCTTGAGTCCCTGCTAGATGCGCTTAGCTCCTCGGACACATTTTAATGTCTGTGATGAATCTGCTCCTGTCGGGTGCACGTGACCAGGTAGCTGAAGGCTCCGTTGGCTAACGAAAGGGACTAGGTGCATCATTTCGTGGTGCGTTTAAATACCGCTGCTTTTAATTCGCCAGGCTTTTATTAATTCAGATGTGTATGATACTGGTGTTGGATTGTAGCTATATCTGTATTCAGGTGTTGCTTCCCTTGTTGTTGAAGACTGCATTCGCTACATTAAAGTTAAAAGATGTTTGACAGTATAGTATCATTAGTTATAATAAAACACCAACATGTCACCTCATTGTGTTTAATGTATTTGCACAATTGAGTTTATTCAAATTATTTGTATTTGTTAACACTAGTGTTATCCTGATCCTGCAGGCTGCACGTGACCGTAGTATCCCTATAGGCACACACGTACACTACCTTATCGTTTCAGGCACGCGGGAGGGGACACGATGCACAACAAGACAACATGCATGTTGTACTGATAATATAATAACTTATATAGCAGGATGAACAAACTGATGTTGCTTTCTTGCGAATCCAACATCAGGATTTGCTGTGACGGTGTGTCTTCCTCTAGAACGGTTGCATGTGTAAAGATATGTGATTGTGCAGCTAATAGGGAGACGCTATTATCTATCTTATCAATGTGTATATTTAGTGACATCATGTGACGCCTCCACTTGCTGTTTATCTGGACTCGGCCAGCATGTTGGCTCAGCGGTTCAACTCTGGTGCTTCACTGTTAAATTTGCATGGACTCAACTTGGATTGAAAACTCTGATATGTTTTGTGTTGTCCTGGTTGTTGACTTATTTCTCAACTCCAGGCCCACTGTGTCCTGTCCCTGAACTCCCTGAACATTAATAGTTTTGTGAAAGCAGACGAGGGAGGTCTGAGTTCCTATTCAGCGATGGCCTAGAGCCACATTCTTAAAGCTGGAGATCACTGGTCGTTCAGTTGACCTGGCTCGACTCAAAATGATTATCACTTTGTGTTTTGCAAATAGTGATCGTAAAGAGCAATTAAACGTGGGAACAACTTTTGGTGATTTCAGTTATGCAGTGTTTTAGCACGGCAATGTGAAGTACTTACTATTTTTTGTTGACTAGATTTCAAACTCAAGCAGCTCTCAATAGTTTTTGTTTACGCTTCGTCCGCAGCAGTTTGCGTGTTTACTAAAGGGAAAGACTCTGCAATCTACGGCGATGAAGTTAGAATGACAATCTTACTGTTCGTTGTCATTGCAAGATTGTCTATAATGCTGCTGCATTCACATTTAGGTCAAAAGCAAACCTCTGGTTTCCATTCATTTCAGCAACGTCTACAAGGAAAAATGTTGGCGGTTTAATACAGACTTCACTTTCTACTATAAAACATGTTACAGCCAACAGTCTGATTACATCATGGTGTTAGCTGGAGGCAAACACAGATAACCCCAGAGTTGTTGACATAAAGCATCGGTATTTAAGTTCGGTATTTAACATTATTATAGCACCAAACCACTTTTTTTGCATCGTAACGACTAATGGACTAATGTCTACCTGAGCAGAGAATGACGTCGCTCTCCTTCCGTGTGTTGTTATCGAAGCTTCTCCTTGTTTTGTTGAAACGCTCTATAATAAGACTCATCCTTTTAGTGCATGTAAGTGCATGTGGGCGTGTCCTGCTGGTTAGCTCACGGACGCTGCTCCGTAAGGCTCTCGTACGGCGACGGCTCTCGTACGGCTTTTCCAGTTGATAACGGTATCCCGTAACCTCCAGTTCACACTCAGGTGAATAATTTGCACCGTTAGAGCTGCTGGCTCGCCATTGACATGTTGAGAGCTAAAAGAAATGCTCCTGATGTTGGGGCTTGCACTTTTTAAGCAGAAAATATAGCATCTAACGACTATTGTTGCTGAATATTAATACTCCACCGTCAATATTTTTTTTTCTTCGAATTTCCCAAGGAGTAATCTGAGCAGGACATGTTTCATTCAGTCGCTGCTCTTCAGTCGACAAACGATCTTTGTGGAGACAGTTTCTCAATTATCTTTGACATCTCTAACATATTGGCTCACCTATATGCTGATACCGACATATCTGCGATAAGCTAATATCGTAACTACATACTTCACACCATTTCCTCAACCTTCAATACTTGTGCCAACTCTGTCGACTATTAGCTATCTCTGTTGATAACAAGTCTACATAACAAGGATTCTTCGGAGCCTTGAGGCTTCCTTGTCTCTACAGTCCTGTTGAGTAAGGACACATGTAAAAATAAACGCGTGTGTGTGTGGGAGCGCGCGCTGGAGTCAACAGCTTTGACCTTTTTATAAAATAAGCTTTGACAGCAGTCTTGCTTGGTGTTCTTTACAGTCCAGACCTGAGTTCCTAAAAGTCACAGTTGGGAAATAGGGGGTGTGTATCTGAGAGGACGTGATGCTAGCCAAAAACGCATCCCTGAGGACGGAGTGCAGAGGAGTCAGCAGTCATTATTGTGGACTATCATATACCCATATCATGCGTCACCAAGGGAATGTACATATTTTCTCATTACCTTCCTTTCAGGCTCCAACAAAATCGATTCAAAGTTGTGTTTGGCCGTATTTTTATAATGTGAAAAACAGTTAGCACATGTTGCATTAAAAGCCTCAGCTAATACAAATAATAGAGATAATTTTTAACTATTTTCACAAAAACAGAAATGAGCTTTAATGAGCTATCTATTGAATTAAAAAAGTATTTAATAGTCACTAAGTAATTATGTTTTTTATTCATTACTGGATGTGCAGCATTCAATCAATATATTCCGATTAATATTTCCATTAATTTTTGGAAAAAATGTCCACATAAAATCGTATTCTGTAAAGCAAAAGAGTGGATCTGTTTCATTGTCCTTGTTCACAAACAATTATTTTACGAAAACTCATTATTTTACAAAAAGAAAGAAAAGAGTAATGACAGCTTGTGAGACGTGCCGGTGCACAAGAAAGAGAGTACAATCTAGACTTATTATAAATAAATACAATAATCATCAACTGGAGAATGAAGCCGAGTTAGTGCACTAATCTGCAGTCATAGTGTGTACAAGTTAGTATGTTCTCTGGTTTACTGAATTACATTATTGAATAAAATGCACAAACTATTTCAAAGTGATTTTAAGACGGATTATTGCCTGACTGCTTGGAGATAAGAAAAATACTTGAAACAAGACAAACAGGTTCACCAAGTTAAACGAAGTGCATGTTCTGTTTGTGGGAGCAAATGTCATAGTTACACTGGGTTGACACACTATATTTGTGTCAATGGGATATTTGGTTTCAGGTATGCCACACGCAGATTCAATGCCCTCAATGCTGTTGCTACCGAGATGTTTACTGAAACCAGGACTTTGCTAACTTGGAACAAACAGAGACTATTGTCCTTTTAGCTCTTTCACTGGGCCTTTTGTTAAACTGGGGTCGTATGCACACACCTTTTCAACACTTAAAAGGGTTGATTTAAAGTGTAAGATACATGTAGTAAGATGTATTTATATAGTGTTTTTCAGAGACATAAATAAAGTGCTTAACAGGAGAGTTATACAAGTTAGACAAAGAAGAAAACCTATATAACACGAGGTGACCATAAAAGGGCCACTAATTTACAAGATCAGTTTTTGAAACATGTTAACAGTGTCAAGATGGAATATGCAGACCTAGAACATTCATTTCACCCAAATGCCTGTCTAAATAGGTATGTATTATGCTGATTTTTAAATGTTTTTTACAGAAACAGCCAAACAGCCAACCAGGTATGGTAGAGTATATATATATAACTGTGGTGAGACTGCCTCCAAAACGTGGTCGCCTCGAGTCATAAGGTGTCTGCGTGGGACTCACACAAGATTTAACAGGTTTGACCTTTAACAGGTCTGACCTGTAAATAAGGGTAAAGTAGTTCCACCACATATGCAGGAATCCTCTGAGTGGGAGTGATACTTCTATCCTGTTCGCTACAGGGAGCCATTGAAGAGATCTGAGCATGGGGGTGATGAGGAAACGGTGGTGGGCTTTTTAAGAGCAGTCATAGTGAGTGAGGAAAAGTGCGTTACAATAATCCTTGCAAGAAGAAATAAAGGTATGTATCAGCATTCCTAGTTCAATCGTTACTACATATCTCAGTTTACTGATATTTCAGAAGATAAAAGAAGAAGGTTAGAAAGTTTCTGACATGGAGGGTCAAATGACAAGGATTGGTCCGGTATTACTCCAAGACGACGCTGGTTGCAGTAGACCGCATAGGAAAGTGGGCCAAAACTCTTCTTGTTGTGGGACAACTTCTTCTGGTGTAACAGCCAGAACCTCTGTTTTATCAGCTTAGAGTTAAATACTATGGAGAGTGGTTTCAGTAGAGTTTGTTTTCTGAAACCCTGACTGGAACTTGTCAGACATATTGTCCCTTTCCAATGCAACAGTAAGTTGGATGGCCTCAACTGTCTCCAACTTTTGGATAGAAAAGGACATTTTGGATAAAGCAGGACCTAAGTTAGTTTTCTTTCATATAGGCTGGATAGCGGCATTCTTAAAATAGATGGGGGCACACAAACAGAGGATTGTAAAAAATGCAGAGGACAAGATGATGCATTTGTTTTGTTAAATAAGTCCATCAAGTCTTGTAGGCCGATGGTCTAGAAAAGAGTCCAGAAGAGTTTGAGAATGGAAAGGAGCTAGAGTTGGAGGAACACATTCCAGAACTCTTAACCTAAAAGCCTTTACCGTATCAATAGAAAAGGTAAGACTTGTTTTCAGTCTGCTTCTTAAGAGTTTATGCAAGAACATAAACTTTATAATAAAACTATATTTACCATCAAAATGTATAGGTGTTTTGGCTGACGATGATGGAAGTATTCATCATTATGTAACTACCGGTTCCTAAGAGCTCACATCTCTGAACCACTGAGTGGGACTCATGACTCATTCTTGATCATATTAATATGGATCCATTGAATGACTTAAGCCTGCAGTAGTAACCCATGTCTGCCCTTTCATAACAACGCAGAAGGGTCTGAGTCCCATTTCAATCACCTTTCAAGAGCATGGTCACGCATCCAGATTGGGTAACACTGACATGTATTGATCCGTTAACACCAACGGCAAACTCAGGCTTTGTTCCAAAGGTTGTAAAAGAGAATCTTTCATCAGCCGTCATTCAGATGTCCCAGTCCTACCAAACCCATCAGTTCTGTATTTTTTTTAAACATTTTATTTAAGTACATGTCTATTTGTATCGCCCAATATTTCACCTTAAGGGTCTGTAAAGTCTGTACATAACTCGGGTAAAGATAAAACCTTTTAATGGGGTTAGAATGGGGACGTTTTGTCACGGTTACGTCACGGGTAGCGAGGTGCAGAAGCTCATGTGCAGAGAACGAAACTTAAAGAACATAAGGCGCTCTTTAATGAGGCAAAAACAGATTACAAACAAAAACAACAAAGTCCAAAAAGAGGCAGGCAGCAACTCGGGGTTCAGGGCAGGCAGGGTCGAAGCAGGTAGGAAAAGGGTAACACACGAAAGACAGGACGACGGGAAAAAGACAACCATAGACAACAATCCGACAGGAGACAAGGGAAAGACTGACACAATAGAGTGGCTGAGTGCAGGTGCTAGGAATGAAACAATCAAGGAGGCAGGAGAGAGACAGTAGACACCGAGGAGACAGAGTACACATATAACAGATCCCTACAAGTTTAGCAAGAGCAGCAGTGGAGGGATCCCTCACCCTCTACGGATCGAATACACCAACAAAACCATCAGATAATACATCTCCATCTATTGTGCCTTGAAAATATCTGAGGTTATGTGAAATAGTTTGTATTTTAGCAGCGTCTTTCCTGACACCTCTCAGTTGAATCAAATCCTCCGGATTTTGAATCCTAATCTCAGGCCCCCGTTGAATAGCCGTTGCCGTAGCAGTGCATACACCACTACACAGTAGCAGGTGACCGTTACAAGTGTCTCGTGATGGGTTTAAGAGTTCGATCCCAGGACTGTATGAGAACCAAAGTTATGTTTTGTGGGGGATGGGATGCATCATAAAAGTATTTAAAAAAGGAGCGGCCATCTTCCTACTCCCCCCATCTGTTCCCACTCTCCACCTTAAGGGTGCTGCCGGGGCCAGGAATAACCTCATGTGGTAGAAGCACATGCTGGGCTTGATTTACATCCACAGGGCACAGCGTTGGGAACGCGTCCCGGTCACAAGACGGACCGAGTTGAATTGGCACCTCAGGTAGTCGGCGCCTGAATGGATCTGCAGCTGCCTTTTTATTTTCCACACAGCACAACATAAATATATACATACAATACTTTACTTTATTCATCTGTCCCGTGGAGTTTTTTGTTGTTGGTCGACTAATATAATCCTTTTATTTATCTCCAATCTAAGTCCTTGAATTGTAAGTACAACCCCCCTCAGAGTGTGAAAAGTAAAGCAGAAAGGAGCGAAGCAGGTCAGGTTGTGATGCTCTCATTTCAGGACTTGCTGTTCTTTTTCCGGGCTCCACTTTTGCTTTTTTATCTCGCTGTCAGCTGTACTTAAATATGTGCAGGCCTGTATGAAGCGTTCATATTAATACCCAGGAAGCACGTATGGTTAGTAAGGCTAATAAAACGGCAACCACAATTTAATCAAGATTGTTTCCCAACACGTTTTGCAAGTGTATATATATTTCATGCAAAAGATAATTAAATATAATGTCTACTTTAAAGTCTAACTGTATTAGCTAAATAAAAAGGTATCTTGTTGCCGGATCATGTTATTTGGTGCTCCCCCAAGTATTGAAGTGTAAGCCAGAAAGTTTATCCCAGGCGCTGCTTGTGTTTGTGTTGAAGTGCATTTGGCTAATGATGTCTCCCAGTTTGAGCTGCTGGTTTACCAGCTGACTGACACTGGGCTTCAGGCACAAGAGCTCAAGTCCTGTCGCATGATTCATGGAGCGAACGACTTCCTTTCTCTACGCTGTGAAATAACACAATACGACCTGAAATTGCAAAATTAATCTTCTGTTAACCATCGCGTCGTGCTGATTTTAACGAGCTGCCTATTTTCACGCTGCGTCCTCTCGACCGTTTCCCATATCAGTTGTTCTCTCGTTATCATCTGTCGACGTGCAGCTGGACTCCCTCTAATACAGCTGAACTGAAGCTGCTCAACTCGATATGTTTACGTCCTTTTATTGAGGACTTTCAGCTCTGCCGTGTGACATTCTTCTCTGTCTTTACCATAAGTCTCTTTTTGTGAATCTCGTTTTATTATACATGTTGATGTAGATTGTAGAAGATGCAAATAATGAAAGGCGTTCTTGCATGTCGTTTTTCTAGTTTGGTGAGTCTGAGAGGTTTACGTTGAAAACACATAAATGTTGTAGCATGGGGGCCATTTACTGTCGATGCTTTAGTTTGTGTTTAAACTTGTTATGTCTGTATGCATCGAAAATACGGAAGGTAATGTTTTGATCGCTGCGTATTTGTATACGTGCGTGTGTGTTATTCGCATAAGTCAAAAAGTATTAAACCGAATCGCATGAAATTTTGTGGGATGATTGGTTATCCGGGGACCATTTGATTAGATTTTGGGATTGACCGGGTCAAAGGTCAACGTCATGAAAGGGTAACAATCTTCTTTTTACCATAGAACAGTACATTTTTATGTTCATAATGCAATGCCCAATCTTGTGATATGCGAAGGTATGGCCTCTACCGAGTGCCCGTTCTAGTTCAATGTGAGAATTGAATGAATTAATGAATGAAATATACTTTATTAATTCCCAAGGGGAAATTTGGTGACAACAGAAGCAGCCCGATAAAACTAAACAATAAAATAAAAGAAAGAAAGAAAGTGACAGTGCATAAAGTAAAGTGTGCAAAGTGAAATATAAAATACAAAATAACATAAAATTAAATATATATGTATATATACACAGCGTATACACAACATATATGTAAATGTAAATATAAATAAAGCACTGTAAAATTAAATAAAATATAATATATACTTGATTAACAACTTAATTGATAATATTGTTTTGCACTAAAGTAAATGGACTAAATGCACTACATTAAAAAGCTCTTGTTAAATATGTACTTCACAAAAGAATTTACAAATTCGAGATTTGAAACGACTTACATCGTTTTGGCCGTATTGCCTTTGATGCAGCAGCGTGTCCCCTGCTGGAGGAGGATGGTAGTGCGTGGCCGTGCGGTAGGCGTTTGACACTGAGTGTGTTTGTGTTAGGATGTAGGAGTTGAGCGCAGCGAGTCTCGACGACATGGGTGGATATTATTTACATACCGTGTAACCTGTGGTAACAACAATGCTTTGTATTTGTACTTAATAGACACGTGTGTCAGTAAGTTTACACTTCAGTGAGACCTCTAGAGCTCTGAGTGAACAGTGAGGAGGAGTCTCTCAGGGACAGAGGAGCTCTAATGGACCGCGGCCGGTGGTTTATGTACGATGCTCGTTGCTGCTCGCCAAACTTTTCCGCCTGCCTTCCATCTCAGCCAAACAGAGATGCAGAGGCTCCATTAGGCCTGTGTGTGTGTGTGTGTGTGTGTCTCTCTCTCTCTCCTCACCTCTGCCTGTCTCCTCTCTGCAGGGCGGCAACAACGCAGGCCACACGGTGGTGGTGGACTCGGTGGAGTACGACTTTCACCTCCTCCCCAGCGGCATCATCAACCCCAAGGTCACCGCCTTCATCGGTGTGTAATGTGGCGCACACACACTTTGAATTCACATTTGTGACACCTACGCTCACTTTGCTGGATCGGCACACCCGCACACACACACTTTTTTTCTCATGCGCAATAACGCACAGACGCCCATTCAAATGCCCACTTCCCTCCGCTATTTTCTTGGTGTTCATGTCTCCTTTCGGCCCGGCTCTCGCAATCTCCAACAGAATCGGCCTCCATTTGGCCGAGTGCGACAGCGAGTCTGATCAGTTTGACTCGGAGCCAGATTCATCACATTCACTTATCCGCAGTAACTTCATTAGCTAATGGTATTTTTTTAACCACCCCCCTGCACACACATCTGCACTTCAATACGCAGCCCTGTGGTCTGTCGATGTTTAATCACTTTTAAGCTGTTTACTTCTTTGATATATGACACGTTAATGCTCTATTGGCTCAAACACTCGGGAAGACGGGAAGACGTGCACTTGAATCAATGTTGTTTCAGAGCAGTTTGCTTTTGCCCCACCAAAAGAAAATAGGACAATTATTACAAAAACATCACTATGCAGCCGTGAATATTTTTTTCTTCACTTGAGCTAACCGTTAACATCATTGGTTGTCGATCTTTAAAACAATTTTAGAACAATACATTTGATTTGGTGGAAGCTTTTACCCCAAAGTGCCCAGCTGTACTATAACCGTATACTTCAGCACGGTCCGCTCCCTGAGGGCAGCGACTCCCGGCTAATTTAAGCTCTGCAGAGTGACCTTTTCCCGGAGAGGAAAACTGTAAAACGCACCGACTGAGCTGATGTGATCATTGTTGTCAGGTTTTCGTACGGTCATGGAAAACCTGGAAAAGTCATGGAATTTTAAAATGGTAATTTCCAGGCCTGGAAAAGTCATGGAAAAAACTGAAATCACAAAAGTTTGGGAAAAGTCATGGAAATGTGTTATAATCACATGTTAATTTACACCGAGTTTGAAATGATAAATATGTTTTAGAAAGAAAGACTTGAAATATAAGCCGGCATACGCTCTTATACTGGCGTCGCAATTTTCTTTTTTTTCCCGCGTTGCAAGTGAACGCACCTTAACTGGAAAGTTCGTTGGCCATAGCTCGGGAAGCAAATGTTTATTCTTTAAATAAAATATTGTCTCTTATTCATTTGTTTCATTAAATGTATACTGTATGCTTTGGAATTCACATTGTTTAAATACTAAATGTTCTTACTTTTGTAAATTTGGTTTAAAGTCATGGAAATCCATTGGTCAAAATGTGTAAGAACCCTGTGTTGTCTCTGTAGATGCCTTATGATTATTTTTAAATGAAGAGCAGGCTGGTTTGTCATTTCTCTCTCGCTGAGGTAAAACCGGCGTTGGGATTATTTTACAACGAATGGACGCCGAATTGTAAATGTAGAGATTTACGATCTCTTTCTTGGATGATCCTGTTTTTTTAACTGTGTGGATATTTACAGCCATCCTCGTGGCGTGTTTTTATGGCTGCAATCTTGGTCTGTCAGTCGGTCCATAACTTTGTCCTGGACTGAAACGTCTTCACAGCGTGATTGACATACATTTCAGTTCAGGCGTTCAGTCGCGAGATGATGCAACCTTATGATTTTAAGGATCGCCTGACATTTTCACGAGCACACCACGAGTTCCACGTTCGGGAATGTCTCGGCAACTGCTCGATGCAGTGTCGGGAAAGTTGTGACAAACATTCATGTTCCAGAAGAAATTGTAATCATTTTGAGATACTTTGGTTTGTGACTAAATAATGTTAATAATAATAATAATAATAATAATAATAATAATAATAATAATAATAATACATTGCATTTATATTGCACTTTATATTTGAGCAATCTCAAAGTGCTACAGAGCAGAATAAAACAACAACAAAAGCAAAACATTTTTTTTGTATTTAAAAGCAAAGCCCATAAAAGATATTTTAGCAATAAGCTTTCTTAAAAAGGTGTTATTGTGCTACTTTGCAAAACTAATGTTGTGAATATGGTAAACATTACTTACTTGAGGTGTCCGGTGGATGTCCACCAAAGACTATCTGCTGGTGACGTTGAGAAAATATGTATTTATTTATATATTTTCAAGGCAAGTTTGGTGTTAATCTACTGTGGATTGTGTTTTAGCGTGCAGTCACACACCCGTTAGCGCGTCGGTGTTGTTCTTGTGTGAAATCATGCTGAATGCATAAAACAGACAATTTATGTGATTGTTGGGAACAGCTGTCTGAATTTACTCCGTCACGGTGCTGTATTCAGTTTTCCTAAAGCAACTGATAACATGGCCCACATCTGACCAGTGTGTTGTTAATATACTACGAAATATGCAACACATTAACCTAAAATATAACTCTTCCTGCTATCTTAGCGGGAACTCTAGTCAGTTATCTTGTTATCGTGCACATATTTCTCCGGCATATTATTGGTGTGGCTGTGCCTCAGTTACACAGAGGTACAAACAAACACTGATAACTTAGAGTTGCTCAACGTCCCAGAGTGGAAAACATGTTGTTACACCATCCTTCTCCTCCTCTTGTGTGATTAAATAGATTAATTGTAATTCAAACCACATTAATGGCGCAGCACTGGGAGCAAATCTGCATTCAGGTCGTCGATGTCCCTGAGCTGCACATGCTTTTCATCTCACACATTTGTTCCTACTGTGCCACTAAAATAGTTTTTTGTTGTCCTTTTCTTTCAGCCCGTCTCTCCCCATTTCTAACATTTTAATTTGTTCAAAGTAATTACCGTGCCTCCCGTTAATGTTACCCAATTAAAGCGATAATTAGACCCAGCTGTGTGAATTCTCCTGTGGACGGGCATCGATTTGGACCAGTTCTGTTTGTCACAAATACATCCCGCTACTGCAGTTTTATTATTGAAGTTGATGCAGAAAACGCAAATAATGAAACCCCACGCAGCTCCTGGTGGAGGTGTCATTCATCAGGCGGGAATGAGGGATTCTTTCATGTCGTTCTTCCAGTTTGGTCAATCTGACATGAAACACTCGTTTTACAAAGTTAGAGAGGCTGACGATGACACAGCAGGAATGCTGTTGCATCAGACCCACTTAAGCCTAGTTTATGCTTCTCCGGCGCGTCGCGCGGCATCGACGCGCCGCGGACCTTGAGCATTCCAAGTTCTGCGTCGAGGGACCGCATTGCTCTGCGATTCACCGCCACGTCGCCAGGGGTGTGTGGCTGTGTGGCGGCGTGGTTTCATGGATTATAGCCGAGTCCGTGCTTTTTCTTCCGGCCACAGTCTTCTGTTTGGTCCATTGTTGCTACCGGTCCACAATAACTTTTAAAAATCTCAGTGTAGGAAGACAGACCGGAAAATATACTTACTGCCGGGAATCACGTTCTGAGCGGACCAATCACAGCGCTTGCGGTCCGCGTCAACTCGACGCGTAGTTAGGATTTTTTGGAGGCGCGCGTCAGGATCAGCGTAGGCTCAGCGTTGACGCGGCGCGATGCGCGGAAAAGCATAAGCTAGGCTTTACTGTCACAGTATTGGTGTGTGGTTGGTTTTGTTATGTAAATTCTCTGAGGTCTGCCAACATGACCGGTGATGATTCAATGTGAGTCTTGCATGCACATACTTAAAAAGCTGTCAGTTTATTGTGATCAACAAACATACATACGTATTATGTTTTAGTTTTGTATCTGTATTTTAACTGAAACTGTTGTGTTCATTTCGCACTAAAGTTATTGATTAAAAAGAGAGAACACTCAGGGCTTTTATGAGTAAAGCATTTAATCCAAACAAGATAAAACCAAGTAGTTATGTCAGCTCCACTACATTAATTATAAGAATAATTCAAACTTATATAGTGCTTTTCTAAATACACAAAGACGCTTAAATTCTCTATCTATCTATAGTTACTTGCATATTTAGATTATTCATACAGAATTTTAAATATATAAAGTAATAGAACAGCTAGCTGCGATCTAAGTGATATTACAATTGGAATTTTATATAAAACACATTTTTTAATGCAGGACTTTTACTTGTAACAGAGTAAACATTTACTGTGATAGTGATACTTTTATTTTAAGTTTAAAGACATTTATGAAGAATGTGCATCTTCCCTTTTTAAAAAAGCTTTCAGAAGAAACCCTCTTTGGTAATATTGTTCATGACTCCTTGATTTGTGTGAATACCCCATGAGGAGAGGTGGACATCTACTTGAGTTGATGCACGCTATCGTGAATTTAAATGAACAGGTGTAACTTTGCACACATCCGTCAAACTCTGTTCTGCTCTATCAGAGACTGTAATCTTAAACGGCAGCTGTGGCTCTGGGGTTGGAGCGGGTCGTCTTTTAGCCCCCCCCCCCCCCGCCATCCACCCACCAACACCACCACATCCCCTCCTCCTCCTCCTCCTCCTCCTCCTCCTTCCTGGTCACATGTCAAATAGTTCTCTGATCCCCAAGATTAACCATCCTTTTCTCTCTTTTCGATTTTTTTTAAATCTCAGGCAACGGTGTCGTGATCCACCTGCCAGGCCTGTTTGAGGAGGCAGAGAAGAACGCACGCAAAGGGAAAGGTGAGTTGTGTTTTAAAGGCACACGGCAACAGAACAAGACGCAGCTTTAACATGTGGAGACTCGACGTGTATCTATGTGTGTTCAGGTCTTCATGAGTGGGAGAAAAGGTTGGTCATCTCAGACAGAGCACACATTGGTAAGTCCTCTACGTGTGAATGTTTGAATGTATGTGTGCATGCACAACTGTGTGTGTGTGTGTGTGAGTGAGCCCTGCTTTCTTCTCTGAGGTGTGTGAGAGTGTGTATCCCCTCTCTTCCTCCTCTGCAGTGTTTGACTTCCACCAAGCGGTTGATGGTGTTCAGGAACAGCAAAGACAAGAGCAAGATGGCAAGAAGTAAGAAACGTGTTGCTTTAAAAATATTCTGCACACAAGCGCATAATATTCACAAACATGGCGGCAAAGGTCAGATCAGTTGTCCCATCTTTCTGAGGAACGGGTTGACTCATTTATCCTAATGAGTCACGGGCCTCACGGCCAGGATCAGTTATTCAGTCCGAGTCACTATTTTTAAAGTATTAACTTCAACAGGAAGTCATACTCCTTTCTCTCTTTTGTCTCTATCCTTCAATCTGGGTTACGTTATATTTATATTGTTGATGCAGAGCCTCACTACATCAGAACTGTTTCACATATTTTTCGACATACACGTCTCCTTATTTTGTCGTTGAATGTGATGTGCTCAAATATTAAGTGCAGCACTTAGCAGCTAAAGAGACAGATATTTCCCTCAGGAATGGGTAGAGACCAAAAAACGGATGTATAAGAGAATAAATAATGTATATATCTGCCTGTTGGTCAGAAATCAATGCTCATGTAGCTCGGTAACTGGTGGCTGGTTTAACAAGTTCCCCACATCAAAAACATTTGACATCAAAACATGACCACATGTCAATGCTGCATTAAAAGCTTCACCTGCCCACAGTTATGTTTTACTGGTCACAAAAAACACAAGTAGTGACAAATTACATCATTTTTAAATGTGTAAAGATGTTTATCTGAGTTTAATTCTCCGCCACTTACTCTAAACACCGCTCTTTACTAAAAACATCTGATGCTTTATCCATCTGGAGACCCATGTATACTGTGTATCACTATTATGTGACATTCAAGTGAATAATTAACAAAAAGTTAACAGCAGTTGTAGAAACAAGCAAGATTTTCATAAAAAAATCTAATCAATTAAATTGATTTATTATTTTGCACATACTTTTGTCTTCACTACATATTTGAAGAAACGCCTTCCAACAGTGACGCACAAGCGTATGATCTTCCCACTGTTCGTCTGTCTGACCTCTCTGAGGACGCCCCCAGGCAGGAGGGTGCAGCCCCCCGCAGCAGGTGGAGTTCATGAACAGTGGGACAGAATTAGAGGAGCAGCGCCGCCTCGTCAATAAACCAGCAGCTTCCTGTTGAGTTGTGTACATTTTGTCTCTTTACCGAGACACGAGCATTGCATGAAGTAAATTCAGGTCTTAGTGTTGTGATGCACGCCCTTTTTGAAACGATGATAATTAATGATCACAGGCATTGAACCCCGCGGACGTATGTGAGGAATGTTAAGCTGAGTCCGTGGAGCATTCACAATATTAAGCTCGAGTGAGATCCAGGGTGTTCCGGTTCAAAGCTGGGCTGTCTTTACCGGCTCAGCCGACAAAGCCCCAAACACCCAGCCAGCTTCTGTGTGTGTGTGTGTGTGTGTGTGTGTGTGTGTGTGTGTGTGTGTGTGTGTGTGTGTGTGTGTGTGTGTGTGTGTGTGCGTGCGACAGAGTAAATACATGTTCATAAGGGTATCTTAATGCCACGGCCATTATACGCTTTTAGCAGATCGCTATCTGGTTTCCTTAAAACTAGAAACACAAATACAAAAGGTGCAGTCTTTTTTAGTTTCAATAAGACGATTAAAAAAACAAAAACAATTGAAACCAACTTGTGTTGAGTTGTGCAGATGTTTTACATCTGGACAAACAAAAGCAGTTGCAGAATTTGTTGTGTGAAAACGCGTTAACGATGTAGAATATGTCATTTTACTGCAAAGGAAATCATTTATTGAAGCTACGCTGAATACATTTTAGTCTGCACCTGACGTTGGTGTTGATCTTTTCTGTGACAAAGTCTAACGACATTTATGTGTTTTCATATTATTTATGGCTTATTTTTGTTTTTTATTAGCATTTTAAATATGAGCTGCAAAAAGTTGTGGAGAAAGTTAATTAGCAATGTACTTTAATCAAATACAACAACTTAAAGGTTAATTTACTGTTCATGCTAGTTTACTCTACAACAGTAACATGCTACTTATGCATTAACCAATATTATAAACATTATTATATCAGAAAACGTACCACATGGTCATTTATCAGTCGCAGCAGCTGTCAGTAATTGTAGTATTTATACTTAAATAATGTACATTTTGCAAAGTAAACCTAATAAATTCAAAAGTTTTCGGAGGGAATCTTTAAACTTCCGTTGCAGTATTGTTGTGTCGTTACTGAAGTGTCGAAGTACTTCTTCCACAACCGGCAACACATCATGTCGGCTTTGAACTTGTGCGCCGAGAACTCCGGTTGGTTATTGAGCTCCTGGGCGTCAGACGCTTCCTTCGTTTCATTAAGCGGAGCTATAAGACGTGTTAAGTACCGGCATCTGACTTTTAAAAAAAGCTTTAACAGCTGCCTGATTCACTTATCTGTGAGAATGTCTCTCGTCCACCATTATATTCTGCATGTTTTATCTGAACTGATCTTCTCTTGTCACATTCTCAATGCAAATGTCCTTATTCAGGGTTCGTACGGTCATGGAAAACCTGGAAAAGTCATGGAAAAAACTTAAATCACAAAAGTTTTGGAAAAGTCATGGACATTTGTTATATTCACTTGTTCATTTACGCCTAGTTTGAAATAATGAATATGTTTTAGAAAGAAAGACTCAAAATATAAGCCGGCGTACGCTCTCATACTGGCGGCGCAATTTTCTTTTTTTTCCCGCGTTGCAAGTGAACGCACCGTAACTGGAAAGTTCAATGGCCATAGCTCGGGAAGCAAATGTTTATTCTTTAAATAAAATATTGTCTCTTAGTCATTTGTTTCATTAAATGTATAGGCCTACTGTATGCTTTGGAATTCACATTGTTTAAATACTAAACCGAGATTTCAGTTTGGTCATGGGAATGTGGTTTAAAGTCATGGAAAAGTCATGGAAATCCACTGGAATTCCACTGGTCAACATGTGTAAGAAGCCTGCTTATTTTACTACAAACCACTGGTTCTAGATGTTGAGATGAAAAAAAACACAAGTTGTGGAATGAGATCACATGGTCATGGACTTTTGTGTGTGCCCCCCCCCCCCCCCCTCTCTCTTGGTCCTGCCCAGCCTTGGCACAACAAAGAAGGGGATTGGTCCAGTGTACTCGGCCAAGGCGGCACGAAGCGGCCTCAGGATCTGCGACCTGTTGGCTGACTTCACTCAGTTCTCTGAAAGGTATGTAGCAATAGTCCGGATCATGTTTCCATCTGGGTTCTCTGATTTAAATCTGCATCAGTGCATTTGTTCAGGGAGTCACGGTCAGTGCTCTCCAAACACTGTTGGGCGATGAGTCTGAGAGTCATTTCATGGTTTGTTTCATGTTCTCCTTGAGCTGAGATACTTACACCCACACAGAACCAGCGTTTAGTGTTATCATCTGCTTCAATCACAGGCACCTTTTCAGGAAGTCCCGCTGCATTTTGATCTGGATGAACACGTCGCTGCACTAAAACAACACGAGGGGGTTTGAGTTTGTGGGGTTCTAGCGATGCATTGAATGCAATCGAGGAAGTCCGACTGGCACTGCTCTGCAGTCTGTGCACAACTCTGGAAGGTTGTCACTCCAACAACTACTTTATCTTTTGTTGCGACCATTCCAAGGTAAACAATAGAAGTAACCCTCACGTTGCAAAGTAATTCAAAGGCCAGGAGACGTCCCGTTGTGGTCCAACAAAAGTTGCGTCAGGTTCTTCTTTCCTTTTTGCCGGAGCCCTCTGCCTCGCTGCACTGGACTCATTAAAATGATGGATGAGAGCTAATGACTGTCTGAACGCTCTAAATGGGGTTCCTGGGGTTTAGTTCCTGCTCCCCCACATATGAAGACATAAGCTTTTTGATGACTCTGCAACTATGGGGGTCAAACCAAACCCTACTTTTTACATTATTGGTACATCCTAATGGTTCATTAGGGGCAAGGAAGCTATGTTGTTTATGAGCCTCCTGTGTTTCTCATTTTATTGCAACATGATTAAGAATGGCATCAAACGAAATGAATCACAACGTGTCTGTTTTTGTTGTTGCAGGTATAAAGTTTTGGCCAAGCAGTACAAAGCAATGTACCCCACTCTGGAGATTGACATAGAGGGAGAGCTTACCAAATTAAAGGTATTGGGTTTTTAAATTTATTTAAGTTTCGGCAAACATGAATGGTTTCCTCTTTGCAGTAGTAACATGCGGTGTGGTTTCTAGGACTATGTGCAACGGATCAAGCCCATGGTGAGAGACGGAGTGCACTTCATGTACGAGGCCCTTCACGGCCCTCCCAAGAAGATCCTGGTGGAAGGAGCCAATGCAGCTCTACTGGACATCGACTTCGGTCAGTTCATCATTGTGTGTGCACGTGGGAGCGTGCACGTGAGAGTGTGAGCGTGAGCGTGCACGAGCTCCGCAATTAAGCCCGACTTACTCTTAACTTCTGTGTATCTTTTAATGATCCTTCGTGCTAACCCTCTCCTCTGAAAAATAAATGTAGTAAAATTAAAAATTGCTCTCAAAATTGGAAAAATTATTGAGAGCGGTGACATCGCTGGTTGTTATCAAAACACCCTGCCGGTACTAACTGGTGGTATCGGGGCAGTGTCCTAACCACTAATGGGCAAACAACCTCTCTCTCTCTCTCTGACGGTCCACATACTTGATTGTAAAATGTGGCAAAAATATCACAGGGGCATCCAGCTTCAACGTAATTTGTATCATTTTAAATCAAGTATTTGTGTATGCAAAACTCCAATCAAGATTTATTAGAAATCCTGCCGCTGACAGGAAGTCAGTGTTGGACCGGAGAGATCTTTGCCAGGCCACAGAGCGGCCGAACCGGTTCTGTGTTGAGGCGACAGTCTCTATGAACACCGGAGTGACATCAAGAGGAAAACTCCAGCCTTTGTTTGCTTTCATAACAGCAGTTTTTAGAGAGCTTTTTCTTTTTTCTCTTTTTTTCCCTGTGTTTTATCGAGCTTGGCGATAATCAAATAGGATAATTTATCGTCTTTTAATAGAATCAAATCCTGATGAGAAAATACTTTTTTTGTAATAAGAAATAGGCTTTAACATTTGGTTATTTCATATATGCCATTTATTTATTGAACTACCAGAAGATATGCTATATTGTGATTTCATTATGTAGATATGAAATGAAGAATATCGGAATAGAGGCTGTTTGCCATATCGCAGAGTCCTCTTGGTTTATTGCCTCAGGGACATCCTCAGGGATGTTTTTAAAGAAAGATGAGTTAAAGTATCAGATGTGTGTCTGTGTTTGCAGGCAGTTCAGTTATCGCGGTCAATGGACGTTGTGTTGCGCCTTTCAAGTTTTCAAAGCACTTTAACACTAAACTAACATTCACCCTTTCATACACAGATGTTAGGGGTGAATGTGCCACCCATCAATTCAACTTTAAAGTGTTAAAGTATGTTTATTGCACTCATTTGTATAAAAATGTTTACTTCTTCTCGAAGTCAATACTCGACACAGACATGATGCACAGTTTTAGATAGTGTGATTTATTTTTACTTCAGTATCAAAGCATTCCAGTGATAGTTATTTGTACATTTTAAAATTATACATTTGTACATTGCAAACTGGAAGTGTTGATACTAAATTCTGCATCTTTCTATTGGTGCCAATTCGCCAAAATGGAAACTCATATTATATATAAATGTATAAAACAAACATTGAAGCCCACTAAAACCATTGCGACATCTCCAAAAGCCGTCTGGGACCTGCAGTCACACGACTTAAAGCATGTTCATCTAACAAATAAGAAGAAACAATAGAGGTGAACATGTTATTTTAAACTTGTTGCATGTATTCCTAAGTGAATTTCCCATGAGGCTGACGGGGGCCCACAGTGTCAGACTTTGAACATCTCTCCTGTGCCTGCAGTCTAAAGGAAACATGTGACCCGTCTTCTCTCCTGCTGCCGCCACAGGGACCTACCCGTTTGTGACCTCGTCCAACTGCACGGTGGGCGGCGTGTGCACGGGCCTCGGCATGCCGCCCCAAAACGTGGGGAACGTGTACGGGGTCGTCAAGGCGTACACCACCAGAGTGGGCATCGGGGCCTTCCCCTCAGAGCAGAGCAACGTAAGGGGACACGCGCATCAACTCGTATCGCCCGTCAATACCTAAACAAGACTTTTGACTAGAACACACTTAAAGAAACACTATGTAACTTTTCCTACCTTAAAATAACAGCTTGAAAAAATCGTGCCGCTACAATGACTTTTAATATGGTGATGTGCGTCTCCGCCACTGCCATCAGGGTCTGTGGTCTAAAAACCCGACTATGTACCATGTTGTAGCGCCCGGTCCTTGGACCTGCTTTCTGTCATGATGACCAACGTCTCATAGTCCAGTCCACCTCACAGGGGACTTTTTATTGTCTCCGCTACGCGACGCGTAGAGACAGAGAGACATGCTGCTGTGGAGACGACCAATAACAGACCTTTAGTTTAATGAAAGAACAAAGACGTCTTTAAGAAAGGGACCTGACATTACTGCTGCTGTCATCTGGAGGAGAGAGAAAGTTACAGGGGGGCGGAGGAGATTATTATTTAACTCAAACTCAAAAGAGCCATATGCGTCACCGGAAGAGCCACATATGGCTCAGAGCCAGAGGTTCACGACACTTGATCTATCGTAACTAGGTATTTACGACACTGAAGTACACGTTAAATACCTGAAGGGGGCGCTAACAAGGGAAACAGTACATAATGGGGCTTTAAAGTCCTGGGGAAATTATAAAAAACAGTCACAAGTCGGCAAGCGGAAAAGAGTTTAAATCTGTGGCCTCTCTGCGCTCTTCTTGTTGTCTTTAGGAGATCGGAGAGCTTCTTCAGACTCGAGGGAAGGAGGTGGGCGTGACCACCGGAAGGAAGAGACGATGTGGTTGGCTGGATCTGGTGCTCATCAGATACGCACACATGATCAACGGCTTCACCGCGTGAGTTCAGCGCGTGTTCGTATCGATTCGTATAGTTTTACGTGTTCGTCCGTCAAAGTGTTTATGAAGACATTTGCTAGAAACGTATGGGAGGTGAAGATAAGTACGGTGAGATATTTATAATACATATGACTATTTGTAGAGGTTTAAAAAACTGGAACATTTTGTATTTCTTTTGGTTCTTTTGGCCGTTTCAGTCACTTATTTTGAAGGTAACTGCCAGTTTGTTCTCGTAATAGATCTTCGGTTGGTTGGCAGTGGCCGATGTATTCAGTCTCATGACCTTCCTGTCCTCTTTCTGACCCCAGGTTAGCGCTCACCAAACTTGATATACTTGACGTGCTCGCCGAGATCAAAGTGGGCGTCGCCTACAAAGTCAACGACGAAATTATACCTCACTTTCCAGGTGAGCCGATGTTAATACATGTAATTACTATGTAATTATTATTACAACTCGTTGAGACTTGAACAGTCTTAAAGTGGGGTTGATGCATCTTTTGTCCTTATTGTCAAACCTCTCACTTCTTCTTCCGGTCCAGCTGTTATTTATAAAGAGCAGAAACGTATTGATCTGTTGTCATGGCGGTCTGATTGTGGTCTTCTGTGAAGCTAATGGCGTGAGATTACTCCCCCCCCCTCCCCCCCATCTATTCCTCATTGATTCTGTGGCAGCCAATCAGGAGGTGTTGCAGCATGTGGAGGTCCAGTACGAGACGCTGCCGGGCTGGAACAGCGACACCTCGGCTGTGAGAGACTTCAACGATCTGCCGGAGAACGCCCGGAATTATGTCCGCTACATCGAGCAGATAGTAGGAGTGCCTGGTACGGACACACACACGCACACACACACACACGTACATGCACACACGCGCAGTACATACATTAGAGATTTAGATTATATGATTTTACCCGTCTGACCTGTTTAAAAATACATAACAAGTACAACTAAACTAAAGGAAACTTACTTTCTGAGTTTGAGAATTAATGGATATTATGTGTGATATTTTCATGCAGTTTTGTCTAGTCATGTTTAATTTCTTGCACTTTTAATCCCAATGCTGTTTTAACACTGTTTTCAATCAACAGGGTGTTCATTGTATCCAGGCACGTCTCAAAAAAAGTCAATTATTATCACAATTATTTTATAACATTTCAAAGACGGCGAACTGTGAATGATCTGTTGGTAATCGGGACCTCTCTGGCGTTAAACACACAATACTTGCACACTGCTTCTCAGACGCTTCACTGTTGTGCGATAAATCAATCTGGCGCAGGCTGATAGTGAATTACAAGAGCGCCATCTGCTGGACCTCGAGTCAAACTACATCAAAGGGTCTGCGGCGCTCCCAGACGGTCCATTATTAATTGGAACACTCCATTATTACAGATCGTGTATCTGTTTTCCAATAAAAGGTGACGGCCCTGATTTGTAACCAGATTTCCAATCATCTAGAAAAAAGGCTGCAGACAGGAAAATAGATCTGTTTTCTCATATTTAAATGATTCCACTTGCACCAATAGAAGTCCAGTGAGAGGTCAGAGACGTCTGCTGCACGAATGCGTGGTTTAATATTTAACGGGACCCCTTTGCTTCTGTTTCCTCAGTCAAGTGGATCGGAGTGGGCAAGTCTCGGGAGTCCATGATCCAGCTGTTCTAGACGAAGGGAGGGGACACCCAGGCAAAGAGGATGCACATCAGCAAATCACACACACACACACACACACACACACACACACACACACACACACACACACACACACACACACACACACACACACACACACACACACCCCTGCTCTGCTTTAACACTGTATCCTCAGACTGACTCTCTGGATCGGACTCCCAACACAGACCGACCTCCCAGCGTCTCCGTCTGGATTTTTAAAAACTTTTAGGATAACAGTTCCCTCTTTTTTAAAATTTGTTTTGATTTGCACATCGCAGCCGTTTTATTTCAGACGCGCGACACACTCGGCGACACCAGCTGCCGTCAGGTTTGAAAGCGGACTCGAGGGAATGGACTCGACACACACACACACACACACACACACACACACACACACACGAGGGGTCTCTCCCTGGAGGACCCGTCCACACATGTTTGGCGGGTCAAACCGTCGCAGTGTGTCAGTCTGGTGTGAATCCCTTTTTAACCTCTGCACTTTAGATGCTTTGGACTACACCTGCTTCATGTTTTATTCTGCCAGGTGTGCAACACATCCTGGCACGATAAAGGGATAAGATGAGTATTTGTAATGTGTCTTTCTGTGTTTTTTACGTCATCAGACGAGGACTCCTCCTCCTCGCCATTCAACAGCGACTGCTTCCACCGGTCTGTTTTAATGTGACACGTTTCCTATGAGCAATGGAGACGAGACGAGATGGAACTAGTACGCCTAATCAATTCAGTACGCCGACACACCTCACACTTACATGCTTGTGATTATTTATCAGATCGATTTCTTTGCACTTTTTAAAATAAAATGTTGTGTAGAAGCAGGCAGCGGTGACTTTTACCCAAAGAAAAGTCGAAGCAGGGTTCTTACGGTCATTGGAAAACCTGGAAAAGTCATGGAATTTTAAAATGGTCATTTCCAGGCCTGGAAAAGTCATGGAAAAAACCTCAAATCATAAAAGTTTTGGAAAAGTCATGGAAATTTGTTATAATCACATGTTCATTTACGCCGATTTTGAAATAATGTATATGTTTTTTTAACAAAGCCGCTCAAAATGTAAGCCGGCGTACGCTTTCAATACGCAAGATTTTCTAAATTGTTCATGTTTGGTCATGGAAATTTGGTTTAAAGTCCTGGAAAAGTCCTGGAAATCCATTGGTCAAAATGTGTAAGAACCCTGTCTAAGTATAGATGGATAAATACTGAATAATGAAGTTGGTCATCTTTGCCTTATTTTCTGTCCAGCATTGTGTTATAATACACATCCTTAAGGCAGGGAAAATATGGCTTTGAAAAGGTCTTGGGTTACATTTTGCCTTCAGAAAACAAAGCAGGAACTGTTCACAGTTTAAACATCCAGATAGAGGAATGATGCCTTCAAGGAAACCCTGTCATTACTGTGACCTGGGAGTGTTCGTGCACATCATTTAAAAACGCCTTAAATAGCTTCTTTTGTGGTGTTTGGGGCAATTTAACAAATTAAACCAAATGTCTGAACCAACTAGTGTTCTTGGATTCTATTTAGATGTAAAGTGCTCGCGATGGGCGCTTTCTATCAGTTTGATGGTGATATTCAATGATGGTAATTAAGGCCATTGTTTTATATACTGCATTATATGCTCTTTAGATATCTGTGTTATGTGAAAGGGTTGTTCTAGTGGTGTAGCGGTGCTTTTCCATAGAGTTAAGGGACTAATACGATTTATTTATTGTCAAAATTGGCCAAAATATCCTGACTTTTAGTCCCTAGTTTTGGGTCGAGCTCCTCAAATTACAGAATAAGTCACATTTATAAGTATAAAATATTGTGCATGGATGATGCAACACTATATCCATTGATAATGTGGGCTTGAGTATATCAACAACAACAACATGAGTTGTTTGTGTTTCGGTCTGAGAACAAACTGAATATATCGGATCTTTAAGAAAACCCTCTCAGTTGTAAGCACCGCCTGGAGAACATCTGTATAAGCCGGATGCTATTTACCTTTTTTGATATTGTACATGAACATTAAATAGTATAATAACAATATTCTACATTTTATTTGGGGCTTTTATTCTCAAACAATTGGGTGACGTGTACGGGGGCTTCGATGGCCAAAGTTTAGCATTCAGTATTTGAGAAGAAACGAAGAGTCTTCACGTCGTATTTGAAGGGAAGCATCTCGTCAAATTATTGATTTTGTAACTGTGATAATTCATCCGTTTGCCTCTGGTGAGCTGAACATGAAACATTTCTCTCAGGACATTGATTAAAAATGTATTCAACCTTCACTCGTTATGCTAGTTGTGTGTAACTGTTGACAGAAGCCACGTATAACCTCAACCACTTTTAAAGTTCAGCAGAGCTCCGCCCCCTGGTAAAGACAGGAAGTGGTTCACCTCCCTACTGCTCCATCGACTCACACTGCCAACTTTTCACTGAATCTCCTTTTACATCCTAAACATCTGCATCCATATTTCTACCTTAAGTCCTTTTATTTTTTATTTTCAACATTTCCTCATTTCATCCCTCACCGTTGAGCCCCTTCTTAAGGGCAGACTTCTCTCTTGACATCTGGTAAAGAAAGACTCCATGATTGTGTTAGGCTCTGTACGCACAACACACGGCAAAAAAAAACCTTAATACATACATGATGGTGTTCACTCTTTTTGTTTAAATGCCTTGAAACGCAGTTTTCACTTTTTATTTCCAATAAAAGTCATTTTCAGGTTGGGGAAAGGAAAACTATTAAATCCTCAAAATGTATCCTGACATGATATCTGGTGTCTTTTGGAAACTTTTGGATCATCGCTTGAGTTTTAACTAAAGTTCTGTGGTTTTGAACAACGTGTGGCTGCTCAGCAGCATTTTGTAATATCTGAGGTTTGAGGGATATAAATACTCACATTAGCTGATTAAACTCCAAAGGTCAATTTGTTTCTGCATTGAATTACTTTTTATTTCAGATTTAAAATCCACTTTTGAAAACATGACAGAAAAATGACCCAACAAAACACGTTTTTGGGCGATAACTCAAGAATGTATTTGAAAGCTTATTGGATAACATTATGAAATGATTCTATTTCACTTCATGAATTCAGGCCATTGTTCAACGCTGTAACTCGGCAACAGAGGGGGACATTGTGGCCATGGGGTCGTGGTCTGGATCTTCTGGCTGCCGGGTTTTAGGATTTGCTCGTGAAGACACGCTCCGTTGCGCCATGTGACGAAGCTCAGGCCTCTGTTCTCCTCTTTCAAAAATAATGTTTAATACGGCACAGTAGAAGTTGCGAATTTATCTGATTCAGCTCACTAAATATAACAATTAAAATATGATGCATTATTTATTATACATTAAATTATCCAGAATTTTATTTACAACCAGGAGAATTGAAAGCTCAACCTTGAATGGATGTAAAGCACATTTAAATGTATTCTACTGGTAATGATTCTGTCACTTGAAATATAAATTAATAAGTACACAGTTAGTAGTATATGACTATATAAGTAGCATCTTTCTAAGAGCTTTAGGATCTTTTTGTAAGATGTTTCGTGTATAGTTACAAGTTTCTTTCAAGTTAAGATTTTACATACAAAATAAAAAAAAATGTTGTGGGTTTACACACATTGTTGTACGTCTATTAAAAATATCCTAATACATATGTGTTTTATATATTAGTACGTCAGCCACTGGGGATATTTGACTAGAGAACTAGTACTTTTGATACTTAGCGGTTTCTAAAAGGTGTCCCTGAAGTACTCCTCATGAGCGCTAGAGGGCGCCATTTACCTGTAAATGAATGCTAAAGACTCGATAAAGAACAACCGGACCTTTTCTCTCCATGAGAGTCGTTTATGGATGATATCATGAAGCCGCAGACACAGAAGGTTCAGATGATTTTTAAAAAATATGAATTCACTGAAAAGCAAACAAACCATACGCAGCTGCAATCTGTCTCCTCCCTGTTAGTGTTTGCTATTAATAGTGACCGCATGTTAACTTTGACCACAGCCTCACCTGCAGCTCATTTCCCTGCCCTCACCAGGCTTCCTCTCTTTATTTGCCTACATCTGAAAGCACTAACAACCTCTCAGAACCCACAAACATGCAGTTTGCCCAGATGCGTGCAGAACTGGACGAGAACAAAAACACCATGCCTGTTTCTTTTCTGTTTTTTTTCCTCCATAAACTGGACATTCATTGCCCAGTTTACCAAATTCCACAGCTGGCCAGAGTGAGGTCATCCTATCGAACAAACTGTGTCACCTTGAAACACAGCCACACACACACACACACACACACACACACACACACAGTGGCATCTGGCACGACGCCTGGCCTTCCTCTGTATTGTGTGACTCTGCTGATGAGTGGCTGGACGGCGTCGCAGCGGGCCGAAGGGCACCGCTGCACCGCGATTTGGGTCGGGGCCGCGCTAATGTTGTGGCCATCCACCCCCCTCCTTCCTCCTTTACCCCTCATCATCTATCACCTCCTCCCCTGCCTGCTTGTACCACTCATTCAAACCCTCTCAAACTCCGTACCCCACCCCCACCGCCACCGCCACCGCCACCGCCGCCCAGCCCCTCCATCCTGCCGATGCACGGCTTCCACCCCCCTCTCTGCTTCATTTGAATCCCACAGTGAGGCCTCTTTGTCCAATGCCTGCCGCTACATTGTGCTGCAAAGGGAAGCAGAGTAAATGCACAAGCAAATGAGTTTTCTCCTTCAACCAACACACACACACACACACACACACACACATACTCTCTCACTCACCTACATGCACCCACACACACTATATATTTGCAGCCATTCAGGAAGCTTCTTTCTCTTAAAACATTTTCTTGGACTGAACTTCGTTTCTTTGTGTGTCCGTGACCTTTTGACCAGGAAACAAAGGCTTTTAAAAAAGAAAAGGAAATGCCAAGACACACAGCAGAGGGTTCACGTATCAACACGTCCATCATGGCCCCAATTAATCGATGCTGCAAAAAAATCCTTTAAAAAATATGATTACAGTACTTACAGTGAGATGGTAAATATGAGTAAATAATGATCCCATTCACACAGCTGTCAGTCCAATACTCTACTATACTCTACTCTATGTCATGTATCTGACATTCAAATATCTGTCATTTAATCTAGTGAATAATTAAATATAGATTAGTGCAGCTTTATACATTCATACATAAAAAGTAACAACTTAATATCAGAATCACCAAACAGTTATATGAGAATACTGTAAAAAAAAAAAAAAAATATATATATATATATATATATATATAGCTTAAAGACGACCTCTTAGTCGTCGAAAACCATACATAAATAAATACAGATAATTCTGTGAATCAACAAAAACAAATACTGGTCACAGCATCTCTCAGTAGATGTACAGCAGTTAAAGAATTAGTTTAATATATCTTATTCTCTTTCATTCGGAGAGTTGGATGAACACTTAAAACATGTTAACGCATCAATATGTTAATGAGTGAGCATTAACGGTGCTGGTTGGCAGATGGATTTGCCTTTGAGAGCCCGGCTAGCGGATTTCATCCTTTATGCTAAGCTAAGTCTCCCGCCTCTAGTTTAAAATGTATATAATGTCTATTTTTTATCTAATTTAGAATGATTGTCAAACTATTTTTAAGCGTATAGCAGATTTAACTTATTTCAAGCTGTCTGGGGTTTGAGGGGGAAGATCGGAGCTCGTGAGCGTTTCCGTTTCTCTCGGCGGCGCCGGCAGCGCTGACTACAGCGAAAGAGCAGAACGCGCTGACGGTGCGTTTACCTGAGGGGGGGGGGGGGGGCTGCTCATCCAGAACGACGCCATTGGTCGGGGCGGCGTCGACGTAACTACAGTAACAGTAACTACAGTAACAGTAACTACACACACACACACACACACATGAGTGACTTCATTCATTCCAGTGGTGTGTTGCTGTGGCGATGCTCTGAATGTTTACGCTGCCTTAAAGTGGAAAGATAGATTTTATGAGTTTGCCTGCGGCAGGCGAGGTCTGACTCGTGTGCAGAGGTCAACCGCCAGTAGCAGGTAGGTCACACCGGTGGGTTTTATTTGGGGTCCAGAGCCGGCCTACATTCTCACATTTAAAAGGGACATTCCGCTCCAAAGCGAGTTAAGCGAAATAAATCTCGGGCATCTGAAATATTATCTTATTTTTATTTTTTTACTGGAGCTTTTATAAATAATGGAACCCAGCACGTCAAGAGCACTAGCGGTCCCGTTGGTTCTAGGGTGTCGGACGGACCACTTCCACAGTGCTCTTGAGCAAACCGGAGAGCCTCTCCTGATCTGCTCCGCCGCTGACCCTCCACTCTAACCTCCCTGTGGAATGCATGGCCGTAAAAAAGGCCTGTAAAGTTGTTTTTACTCTATCTCTCTTGACCCTCCTTCACCTGCTTCAATTCTTCTCTCCTCCTCTTTCCAGCCCCCCCCACCCCCCCGTCTCCCTCCCCGAACTGTGGCCACTCTGTAAAAGACCCCCGAAACGCAGCAGATGTGCGGCGGGCCGTCGCCGTTAACAGCTGTCGGCTCTTATACCAGCTCCTGTTTTAGACACACACACACACCAGCCTCCAGTGTACAGGCTCCACACACACACACATCACCGACAGCTGGGGGACAAACTGAAAGGGTTGAAATCCAACCTGCCTGTAGGGAAGGGCCTCTTGATTTCTATAATAAATAATAATAAATACATTATAAGCTTCCCGGGGCGCGGTTTGATGAAAAGCAATAAATCATTCAACAATCAATACCTCCAACATCTGCGGCCACACACATGTTCATCCTCACTCAGCCTTTTATTTGTCATCTCACCCGTCCTTCAGTTTCTCTTCATCCGCCCAGTACAGGCTGTGCTTTAAACTTCAACTGTACTTTGGTCTTGAAAATAATGCAGGAGAGCATAAAAACTGCTGCTTTATTTTATATATTATTCAAGTCAAAATAAAAATTGCTTGATTTATAAACTCAGGAGTATTGCTGGATTGTGAAAAGGTAAATGTTACTGCCTGATCGTCATATTTAAACGGAAATAAAGATTTTCGGTTCTTCCTCCCAAAACAAAAACAAAAAAGTGTAATTATAGATCTATATTGATTTATTGCCATTTGTTTTTTATGATCTATTATTTATTCTCAAGTGCCCATGTTAAGTCATCTCATGGTTGTAAGTGAAAAAGAGTTTCATTGAACATTATTCTTTATTTTAACTTGTCCGGATGCTCGTCAGGTAAATCATAAAGTTGTACATGGTCACAACTTTTGAAAATAAAAAAAATTCAGGTGTGTTTAGGTGGAATTAGAACTTCTCTCTGATTTCTCTTTTCTTCATTCTTCTCACTATGACCTCCGCCACTTCTCATCGGAGGAGGGGCGACCTGTTAGTGTCACCTCGCCCTTCTTCCCGTGATGGCCGTGTGCTCATCGGCAACAGGTGTAAACCCTTTGAAATGTGTGTCGAGGACACTAACTCGCTTGTTTCCACCCCGGCCTAAACTCCACTTTATCTAACCTCATTGTTTCTTCCTGGCGCCCGTCCCCTGCTCAGCATCTGGCGGCGGTCCAAAGCCTCGCCGCCCGTCTCTGGCAGCTCCGTCCGTCGCCTGT
>CM070100.1:4652500-4695000 GCA_036178185.1 Liparis tanakae | reverse complement strand
TGGCTGGATGGAGGGATGGCTCGCTGGGACACTGTGCCCCTCGATTTTCCCAAAAAAATATCCCCCCCCCCCCCCCTCTAGCCCTCCCTCCCCAGCCAGTGTAGTGCCACTGTATTGTCTGCTTTCAGGCGGGCCGCTTGTTGCTTGCCTTCTGTCCTGCTGTGCTGAGTGCCTGACAAAGGGCTCTTTTAAATATGCAGACAATCCTCGATCACTTACACACACATACACACACACACACACACACACACACACACACACACGCTTGTTCCTGCTTTCCTCTTTCTCTCTCCGTCAATTCTTCCATGGCTAGACCTGGCCTGGGAGTGTTTCCTTTTTTCACGGAGAATCAACAAGTCTCAGACATGAAAAGGATACAGAAGGCTTTTCTCCCCGTCAGCGCGGTGCGGCCTCTGAATGGAGGCTGTCAGCATCGCTTTGTGGAGTTAAAAGTATGGAAACCCGTTTGTTCTCTAGTCTCCGTGGCCGAGCTTTGTTATTACTGTACCTTTGACCAGACACATATTTTTTTTAATGCACAATAAAATGCCTATTGAAAAGAAAATTATTCCTCAGGAACAGGGATCCTTGACTTTTTTCTTTTTCACACATCATACAATATATATATATATATATATGTATAACTAATATATAAATATATATTTATTTATATATATATATATATGTATAAATAATATATATATGTATATATGTATAAATAATATATATATATATATATATTGTATATATATATATATATATATTTATTTATTTATATATATTTATACATGTAAACATATGTGTCTCGTCTTCTTTAAAAGATGTAAACCGCTGCCTTGATCTGATTTTGGAAGTTGCAATAAAGTTATGGAGGTTGTCCCCTCAGCCAAACATTCAGATGTCAGTTTAATGAGCTGGGAACTGGTTTAAAAATGTGGCCCAACAGCTAAACATCAGGATGCTTTGAGACCGCATCTCTTTATCTTCATCCCCCATCACCACCACCACCACCACCACCACCACTCACTTCCTCCATCTCCTGGTACGGGAGCCCTCCCTGGCAGCTTGGCAGAGGCCGCTCCCTCACGCGAAGCAGCCGAGTGCAGGGGCCCGGGCCCCCAGACTGGAGCCCAAGCTGGTCTCAGCCTCCCAACATGTTGAGCTGGCCTGCCTTGGGCACAGCCAAATGGTTCTGCAGCTGCCCCTTTGTCCTCCTTCCTTAAGTAAACAAAGGACAGAAACAAATTAATGACCTACATTCACAGCAAAACCTCGCACGGCCTCCTCGCAGGGAGAGAGCGAGCAGTTGTCTATAAGCAGATGTTCACTCACAACACTGCAGACTGCAATTAATGACCAGCGAGCAGCACATAACCAAAGGATAAGGTTGCAGTTGTCATATTGTCTGCTGTCCCCCTGAAACGCATTGCTGAGAACGAGCGTCTGAAAAAACACGGACTTCAAAAAAATAGTTTGCAACAAAAAAAACAGACAGCTCCCAAAACATAATAATAATAATAATAATAATAATAATAATAATAATAATAATAACAAGACATAATAAGACATAATAAATAATAAATAAAATAATATATAATAATAAAATAATTTCTTGCCTCTTCTAATGTGACAAAATTCCAGTCCAATTAAAAATTGTGCGAGCATGTAACTCGTTAATGATTGAACTCCTGGAAATGGACACTAAATCTTTTTTAAACTTCTAAGTTTCTTAAACCAATATTGGGCATTCATCAGACAATGTAATAAAGATTAGGCGTGAGCTTATGGCGTGAGTGTGCGTCGGGGGCTTACTGAAGAGACCATCTGGGGCCTAATGAGCGCTGCTCCTTGGCCTCTGTGCAGGAGCTCTGTAAGCATCTGTAAGAGCAGGTTTACTGAGCAGCAATACATTAGCTAAAGCTGATTTGTAACTGGAAAACCGTACTTGAGGAGCTTTGGAATGAGGCACATGGTGTGTGTGTGTGTATGTGTGTGTATGTGTGTGTATGTGTGTTGCAGGTGGTTGGATCTCAACAAGCTGCTGCACATTTTCTTCTGAAATGCAGCCTCCATCGGCGCAGCAGCTACATCAGGAGTTGTGCAGGAACGCAAAATCACACAGCGAGTTTTTGCGCAAACACACACACGTTGTGTTCAAGCCATCCTGCTCGCTCGCACACATGCATACACACACACACACACACACACAACTTCCACCCACATCGCAAGTCACGGTGGAACAGAATGGGAAAACCTCCAGCAGTGGCCCTTCTGCAACCTGTAACTCTGTGTATACAGTGTGTGTGTGTGTGTGTGTGTGTGTGTGTGTTTGTGTGTGTGTGACCAACATCTCTCATTCGTCCTGATCCAAATGTGCTTAAAAAGATGTTGTTATATTTGTACAAAAGCGATATTGTCGGTGAAATGACTCATGATGATATAGTCGAGTCATGAAAAAAAGAAAAACAGAGCTTCACACAAGGTTGAATTTCAAGATTCTTATAATTTATTGCAGTTTGCACACAATTTAAAAATGTCAACAACAGCACACCAAAAAATTACAAAACTAAACACAATTAGAATTTACTCCCCGTGAGAAAAAGAAATCAACCCAACTATGATTGTCAAAAGCTAAAAATGACTAAATCTGAGAAAAGAAAAGAACAAAAAATAAAAGCAAATAGTTTTCATCTCAAGAGGGAGCAAATATATCTCAATCAAAATCTGCTTGTTTTTTTTCCCCAGACAGTGATTGTCCTTTTTCAAAACAGACTCCGTCTGCTCCATCTGTCTTTCAATAAACTGTCTATGACATTTGAACATTTTATTTTTATACCTTGCTTTTAAAAAAAAAAAGAAGACAAAAAAAAGACCCCCCCCCCCTTTTGTTTTCAAGTAAGCACAGCAAAAGATGGAGATGTTTCGTCGGGGTGGTTACTTCACAGCGTCTTGAGCGGTTGACATCGCTCCCACAAATCCACCCCACGCTCACACTTTAAAAATAAAAATATAACAGCCCGGACTACAGCAGTTTAAGGCGGTCAAGTACAACCAGAGGAACAGAACAACAACAAAAAAACCAGCAGTAATGATGAAAACAACAGCAGGATGGAGTGAGCCCATATGCAGAGACGCTGCCAGTGAAGAAATAACGTTTCAAGAAGAGAGAAATAAATAAAAAATGAGACGATGCGGTGCATAACTGCCGCGGTGGCACCCACACTGTTGCCTTGGCAAAGCCTGTAGGTGCCACCAGATGACAGGGCAACACATACAACCACCCCACCCACCACATGCACATCAATGGGGGCGTGCACACACACATATAAACACACCGAGTGAGGGGAAATGTGGAGCGTTCACTTTTCAGTATCTCTGTGTCAAATGTTTTTTTGGATTGTATAAACGCTTGACCATTACTTTGAGAGTCTAATAATAATAATAGAAAATTTGAGATACAGAGGTTGAAAGAAAAATATTAAACTGACGTCGCCCCCCCAAATCCAAACACAACATTCACGTACAAAAATTAGAGTTCCAATCACATGATCAAAATATAATAAGACAGAATTTTTTCAGATAAATTCAATAAATCCCGTGAATTTATGCGTGAGCTTTAACAACTATTTCCCGAACGCTCTACAGTATCAAATACTTCCAAAGCGTCAGAAATGTGTTTTTAATAAAGGCATCTTTTCAGCAAAAAATCTGATTTCATGTCTTTTTAGCTTAAAAAGGTGCATTCAGGCATGCCAATTCGTTCCCATCGATCTCAATGTAAGAATTATGTTTCAAGAGGAAAACACACACACACACACACACACACACACACACACACACACACACACACACAGACGTCTTATCACATTCACGCCACGGCGTCTAACGTGGGTTATTGTACTCGTGACGAAGATATTCGAGCTTTCAACTTTCAGCAGGACGGCTTTCCTTTTTTTTTTTTTTTCTCTTCTCCCCGTTTTTTCTTCACACTTTACCGAAGTCAGAGCCGCGTAACTGCACTCAGCAGACCTGAAGTAAGTGCCCAATGAGCAGAAATAATTAAGAAATGGCTTTACCGCGCCGAGAGGACGGAGAGGACGGAGACGTGAGAGGTGTGGAAAGCAAAAAACACGCAGCAGTGGACAGATCGATCGCCTGAGGAGGAGCCGGAGGAGGAAGTGCTGGGTGGACGTAGATCTTCAGTAGGTTAGACTGACTGGTAATAACCGAGTCACGCGCTCATAAACACACGCAGCAGAGAGATCAGTGCATATACACACACACACACACACACACACACACACACACACACACACACACACACAGCCTTAAAATGCTTCATCGTATCGCTTCAACGTCCGACGGAAACACATTCGGTAACATTCTTCGAGGAGCCCACTACGAGTAGAAAAAAGACTTTTCACTGTCAAAAGTGTTACGTTCAAACATCCCCCCCCCCCCTCCCCCGATGCAAAAAACACAACTTAAAAGGTTTTTAAGACAAAATCAAATGTTCATGCATTTTTTTTCCCCCGTCGTCGTGAGAATAATATTCAGTTTTTCAACAGACTGCACCCTGGAGTAGTATTCACAAAGAAATGAAAAGAAAGAGGAACAAAAAGAGGAAAAAGCCTGTTGTCAAATATTTGATCAATTACAATGTGTACAGTAATACAGCAAATTCACATTTTTATTTTAAAATATACAGGTTTGGACGTCATGCAACAACAGCAGGTCCCATTACAAAATAAAAGAAGTAATTTAAAAATAAAAATAAAAATAATAATCATTAATTTAAAAAAATTATAATAATTAAGTTCTAAAACTATATGCAGAACAATATACAACAACCTTAAAATAAATACCTTTTCAACAAGAGAATGAGTGTTAAAGACTGCGAGCTAGATTTAGGAAAAAAAAAAACTATTAATAACAATAATAATAATTATAATAATTTGTAAAGTTTTTTTTCATTTTTAGAAAATACTTCAAATTGATTGGAAGTGAAAAAAGGAGGCTGTGCATTGCATGAGTGCCATCGGTCCGTCGGTCGGTCGGTCGGCTGTACCCTGAACGCACCACGCCGAAGAGCTCAACCAGTGAAGCGGGGAGCGCTTCGCCAACGACACCTCGATGCCAGTAGAAAATAAAACAAATAAACACAAAACACACTCATCCACACTCACGCACGTCAGGTGACATTCTCCGCCAGAGTAGTGCAGTATCACACACACGACACACGTCTTCAAACGGTGTGTGTGCGCGGTGATCACAGTACCCGTTTAGTGTATTTGCAATGCTTCTTCACTTTCAGTGTGTTCGACCTGAACTCCTGCGGTGGCGTTCACCGTCTGTGGAACTGGGACCGAGACGCTGGCCAGCGTCGGAGTGTTGTGTCTGAGATGAAACACACACACACACACGCGCGCGCGCGCACGCTCGCTCGCTCGCACACACACACACACACACACACACACACACACACACACACACGGGAGTGAACAACTCTTCAAGAAGGCGAGACATTCGCACTGGGACCCATTTCCTTCGACGCGATTAAAAACCACCAAACAGGACTTATGCCAAATAAAAACAAAGAGTTCAGAATAAAATAGAGTACAACAAAATTACCCCAAACAGCAGACAAAAAAAAACAAACTCAGTAGTAACATTTTTCATGTGCTATTAAAGTGCAATTGAATGAGATTTTGCGACACACAAGAACATGACTCACTTGAACCCCCGGATATCAAACGTTGCCACCTCCCTTATCCACCCCTCTTCGTCCGCCCTCCGCTCTCTTTTCCCTTCCTCCGCTTCTACTTCCACAGTTCCTGGGAGCTGTCCTCGATCGCCCAATCCCTGACATTGGGCAGCGCCAGCGGCTCGCTCTTCACCGACAGCGAGTTGACCAGCTCGCAGTGGAACTTGCGGATGTGCCGGTACAGGTCCCCGGACTGCGTGAAGCGGCGCTCGCACCACTTGCACGCGTGCGGCTTCTCCCGCGTGTGCACCACCGCGTGGCGGCTGAGGTTGTGCGAGTACTGGAAGCTCTTGCCGCAGGTGGTGCAGGTGTAGGGTTTCTCCCCGGAGTGCGTCCGCTCGTGGCGCTTCAGCGTGTACATGCAGGAGAAGGTCTTGCTGCAGATGGTGCAGGTGGGCACGTTGACGTCCCCGGCGGGCTTGGAGCGGATGCCCTCCTGCTCCCGGAAGTGGGAGCTGAGGTGCAGCTGCAGGATGTGCGGCGAGGGGAATACCTTGTTGCACAGCGGGCACATGAAGATCTGCGTGTGCTGGGCGGACAGCATGCTGGACACGTAGGGCAGCAGGGCGCTATCCATGCTGGCCGCCTCGGCCTGGGCGCGCTCGCTCTCCCCCCGCAGTATGTCCTCGTCGTCCGCCGCGCCCGACGGCTTCTCCTCGCGCTCCAGCTCCGAGGCCAGAGACGCCTCCCGCAGGGCGGAGAGGTGCGCCTCCAGGCCGAGCCGCCGCTGGGCCGACAGAGGGCCCCCGACGCGGTGGTGGGCGGCGCCCCCGTTGACGGCGGGCGCCGCCGCCTTGGCGACGCCGCTGTGCTCCATGTCGTAGTCCCCGCCGCCTCCGAGCTCCTCGTCCTCGTCCGAGGCCACGCCCCTCTCCACCTTCACCCGCACGGCCAGCGGGCTCTGCAGGCGGTCGGGCGTGGCCGCGCCGCCGAAGTAGGGGTGGTGGTGGTGGCCGCCGTGGTTGCCGCCGGCGACCGGCTTGACCGACAGGTCCAGGACGCAGTCGGTGGCGTCGTTGGACACCCTCCTGCCCCTGTGCGCCCCGCGGGAGCTCGCCGAGCGGTGGGACCTCTGGGAGAGCGACCCGCTGGAGCTGGTGGGGCTGCCGGCCGGGGAGAGCAGCTTCCCCCCCTCGCCGGGAGCGTCCCCGCCCTGCGTCTCCGGCTCGCCGCGCCCCGGGCTGCTCCTGGCGATGGCCGGAGTCCCCGGTCGGTCCGCGGACGGCAGCCTCAGCCACAGCGGCCCCCTCTCGGCCTTCGCCTCGTCGTCTTCGTCGCTGGGCAGCAGGTCCGCGGTGGCGGGCCGGCCGGTGGAGCCGTCCGAGAGGCTGTCGGCCTTATCGGAGCAGCTGGAGCCGCCGTCCTCTTCCCGCCGCGTGCTGTCCGCCTCCGTGGTGGCCTTCTGCTTCAAGCGCTTCTTGCACACCTTGACGATGTCGTACATGTGCAGGTAGCTGGCGGCCGCCAGCACGTCCTCTACGGGGAGGTCCTGGTACTGCAGCTTGCCCTCGTACATGAACTCCAGGAGCAGGGAAAAGGCCGGGGCGGTGACAATGTCGTTGTTGAGGTGCACCACGTCCCTCTTGTCCAGCTGGTCCTTGTAGAAGAGGTGAAAGTACATGCTGCACGAGGCCAACACGGCCCGGTGGGCCCGGAACTGGGCATCGCCCACCAGCACCGTGGTGTCGCACAGGAAGCCCTGGTGCCGCTGCTCGCTCAGACACTGGAGTAAATGTCTGCTGTGGTCTGGGAACTCCATCTTGCCGTCCTCATAACCTAGAGACACACAGAGGGAGGCGGAGTTAGAGACGTCTGATACGGACCTGGGAAGTCAGACGTGACGTTTACACCCAATGTAAGCTCTGCGATATTTTAATTCAGTTGTTGTGTTTTTAAATAAGATATTTGTTCATTTCAGGGTTTTGTTTGTTCAGTGAAGATGAACACAAAACCACGAAATGTCATCGGAAAAGTCAAAACCTACCGAAGAGGATTTACATTCAAAGACGATTGGGGATGATGAAAAAGAATAAATGCAAAGCCACAAAACGTATTATGACGCTGGAATGAATTATGTGAAAAGATAAAATTCTAGGTGAGAGATAAGGACACTCTTTTTTTTGCAAACATTATCTTAAACAAGAAAAAAAAGTGAAAGAAGAGACAAACGACAAAAACACATTCATGAGAGACGCTCGAAAGAAAGTACAGAGAGAAGACCGACGAGCGGAAAGAAACGCCAGTAAAAAAAGAGGAATTTTTTTACGCATAAAAAGTACATTAAAATACAACGGAAAACGCTAATATACATATGGTACATATGTTTTAACCTATGCACAGCCACAATTGTTTTTCACTCACAATCACAGCAGCAACACAGCTGTTTCTGCTCAGATTTAAAGAAACACCACGCAGACACGTATGCAATACGATGCCAGCGGGGGGGATTCACGTCGTTATTTACGTTATCTACAATAAATGAAAAGGAACAGAAGGAAATACTGACGATAATTACAATTAGAAGGAATAACAGTAATTAAAGTACAATCACTAATTCAATTGTTACCCACAGACAGAATTAAAGTCAGGTAAAGCAGCAGCGACGGATTCTTCTACGCTACGTCTCTCCGTTCTCTCCGTTCTCTCCGTTCTCTCCGTTTCTTTCTAACTCCTCTGCCTGCACTCCTGGATTGTCGCTGCTCCTACGCTGGTTATTTTTATTAACCCACTTCGGCCTGGCCTGGCACAGCCCTTTTAGGTAACCGGCTTTCTGCTGCACACACTGTCCTCTTGTACACACACACACACACACACACACACACACACTCAGTACCAGCCACCTCCACAGGCTAAGTCGAGCAGGAGAACTGGCCAATTGAAAACCAAACAGCGTGTCCCCCGTTTAACCTGCGAGCATCGGCTGCAGCTCTGAAGAAAATAAGACCTAAAGCTCCGCAGGAGTCCTTAAAAAAAAGAGTTGGTAAAATGTATCTCGTTGATGACGTACATTAACAACTAATTATGGGATGACAGAAGGCGTAAACGAGATAACGAAGTCCCACCTGTTAACCCAGTGGATTGGTGCTGCCTGTGGAAATACATCGGCCCGCTCTGCCCGAGTTAACCAAAGCAACTAAATCAGCTCATTTGAATGAAGCTCGACCAAGAATGTCCCTGTGAGTGTGTGTGTGTGTGTGTGTGTGTGTGTGAGAGAGTGCGCGTCGCGTATATGTGTGTGTGTGTGTGTGTGTGTGTGCTCGCCCTGCAGCTCGTTCAGACTGCTTTAAATGAGAGGGGGCTTACGGGGACAAGGGTGTACCACCTCCCACCCCCCCCCCCCCACCTCCCGTACCCACCCCCACCCCTCTGTCCGACCAAACCCCTCCGACCGCCTCCTCCTCCTCCTCCTTCCAACACACCATCCGTCACTCACACACTCCTTCCCATCTGAATCTTGCAAGAAAGAAAATAAAACCGCACATCCGCCCCGTAGTCGAAACTGCCCTCTTCCTCGACCCCCCCCCCCCCCCACCCACCCACCCACCACCACCACCACCCAGAAGAGAAGATTTACAATACAATCACTGTAAGTGCCCTGCTCGTCACAGCATCAATCCTAATCCTTAAAGATGGCTAAAAATAAAGACGGCGGTGGCGGCGGCGGCGGTGGGGAGGGAGGGAGGGAGGGAGGGAGGGAGTCGCCAGCGGAGGCTCAGGAGGGCAGCGGCCCGCCGCCCGGCCCGGCCAGTTAGCTCAGGCAGGGGTCTGACAGAGACACACAGGGGCAGGGAGGGAGAGGGTGAGAGGGAGGCTGGGATGGCCGGGGAGGGAGGCTTACCCACATCTGATCCAGCTGACGGGGGCCATATGGCAGCTGCTAGCCAGATAAAGAGATTAAGACTAGGAGGGAGTGCGATTACAGCTGTCTAGCCAATTCAGGCAGCTCAAATCTGCAACTTCTAAATTAGTCTCCTCTACTCCAGCCGACAGGAGGGGAAAAAAGACAGCACATGCTTTTAAGTAATATTACAGAGTTGTATTTAACGGGGAAAAAACTCAAAACAACAGATACAATTATTAGGATTAACTAGCAGCTAATTATATTTTATGCTTAAAGTTTTAATTAGTTTTTCTGTATCAACAAAGAAATGTGTTTATTTTTCTTTGCTTAAATTACGCTAATCTAAAGAATTGCAATAAACATATATATTTCTTTTTTAATTAAAATGTCAAAGAAGCATACATCTGAATTATTATTTCTCTTTTTTTTTCTTTTACCATGATAATAACAATAACTAATACTTATATTTAAAATAATGTTTTCTCAGTTGTAACTTTGCTTTGAATTAACGAGCGTCTGAATAAAAAGCCGTGCACCACAAATAGCAAACAAAAGAAAACATTTTGTTTTTTAAATGCAGCTTTCAAGACTCAAGACGACAAACTTGAAACACAGCGGCGAGCCTCCAGGACTGCAATTACGCCTCAGACCGGCAACACCAACACGAGTTTACTACTCACCAGCAGCTTCACGCAGCGCTCACACTGGTTTGACACACCGGAGATCCCCACTACAAAACAGAATAACTACTCCACTACACCGGACTCTCCTACTCTGTTCACTTTGCCTCACGCACACACAAACAAACACACACACACACACACACACACACACGCGCACAAGACGATACCTGCAGCAGTATGCATCAACTTGATTAACTCCACTGTAGCAGAATAGCTGGGCTCTCTGGCTGGGAATGGCTGTGTATCTCTTTCTCTGTCTCTCCGTTGCTTGCTCTCTCTGAATCAATGAGTGGGTAGAAGAGGAGAGGAGAGGAGAAGAAGAAGAAGAAGAAGAAAAATAAGAAGAGGGAGGCAGGCAAAAAAAAAAACACGCTGTTCAAACTGCGAGGGACAGATGCAAAGTGGAGGAGATGTTGGAGGGGGAACGAGATACCACCTCCCTCCTCCCTCCTCCCTCTTCTCCTCCTCCTCCTCCTCCTCCTAACTGGCGCTGATCGGCAGCCACAAACACACACACATGCATACACAGCGTGCGCACACACACACAGTGCACTAACTCTCCCAGGCTGCCGCTGAGACTCACAATAAAGGACTGGGGAGGGGTGGAGGCGGTGGAGGGATGGAGGAGGAGGAGGAGGAGGAGGTGGTGGGGTGGATGGCAGCCTGTCAGCTGCTCTGACATCATCCTCAGATGGAGATGCTACCTCCAGCTGTGCTCTTTCTACAGCCATATGCTGCCTCCTCTACACTCCTGCCACCAGACTCCTCTTTCATTCTACCAACACCAACACCACGCAACTTTGTCTCTCCTTCTCCCCCTTTTTCTCTCTCTTGGAGAAAAATAAGACAAAACACGGGTCGACCAAATGCATTGCTGTTGTTGTTGTTTTTTTTTTTTTTTTTGGGGGGGGGGGTCTGAGAGGCGGGGGAACAGAAAAGAGTTCTCACTCTCCAAACCGTGCAACCACAACTGCCCACTCCCCCCAAAACTAACAAGACAATAGGAATGGGAGTTGTTTGTATACAGAGGTTTGGAGTAAACACGTTTCAAACGTGTTTAAATACCTCTGTCTTCATCTACATGCCTATGTCTCTGTCCAATAACCACAAACAAAGGCCGACACAGCACATTTGCAACTGACAGACGCACGCAGCTGATATTGTTTTCCACTTCTTTACGGTTCAGCGGCGCAGCCTCGTCTTGTATTCATTCATCCCACCCACCACCCACCACTCACCCCCAACCACCCACCCGCCCCCTGCTCCGACCCTTCGGACAACTGACAGGAACAAAAATGAAATGAGGAAACAATGAGAACATGTCATAAAGAAAGAGCCTAATGGGGTGTAAATGTGAAACAAAAGTTTACAAGCATGTAATAACCCGGGGAGAAACTTATTACAACGGCCTTATTTCACTTTCGCTTTAGAGTAAGTGTGCATATCAGGAGCGAGGGGATTTTATCATTATTTTTCTTTTCAATATAAAGTAGTGCCCGACTGTCACAATAAACCCTTTAAAGTTTAAAAGACAAACTCAGCATACCGGCGGCACTTTATTACTTTATTGATGCGCGCATATTGATCAAAACATAAAGATGTTTGTTTTTTTAAAGTACGTCGTGCAAAATTATATGACGTTTTATCGTGATCAGCAACACGTGCAACCTGGGTACGTTAATTACAAACACTTCTGGATAATATAATTAAACTTTTCTTTCAAATTCACCACTAAATCATGAGTGAAGTAACAAACAACAAAAGAAGCTAAATAGTTTTTTTCTTTTTTATCGGTGTGAACATTTGATCGACTCCAACTTTCCAAAGTGTAATAAGCTGATGTAAACATTCGGCTCCGCTTTTAAAGTATGCAAAGATTACATCACACGACTTCAACTTTAATTAACTTAACCACTGGAGTTTCATTTAGCATCTATAATTACAGTGTTAGAAACTAATAAGGTCGACGCACGCAATAAGCGACGCACTATCTCGACTTCTGTTTGACTTCGACTTTCAAATATCGTGACAGCGCTGCAGTCAACACCTTGACACACACACGTACACACACACAGACACACACACACACACACACACACCTCTACAATGCGATCAATAAGTTTGTTATAAATCACACCAAAGCGCGCGTTTGACTTCATTTAAAGCTGCCCATGAAAATGCCAGCCGCGGCTGCGACTCATTCGTGGAGCTCTCGTGTCCGCGGAGGAGTCAAAGTGATGCGAGACTGTTGGCGAACAAACTAACAACAGCACGTTGGTGAACACAAGACGTAACAAACACACACAGACACACACACGCGCGGAGACACACTGACCCAGGCAGCTAGCTACAGCCCGACCGTGGCTAACAAAAGTAAAGCCAAGAGGCTACAATGTTGCGCTATTTACAGTTGTTTCGAAGGCCCTGGTGCTATGACAACAGCGACTAAAACACCGAGAAGGGAGAGACGACATGGCAACTATTAGTGTGCCGAGACAACACAGTAATGCTAAGGAAGGTTTAGCTACTTTTCCCCCCCTCTCCGTAACCCACCCTCGCTCTCCCGAGCCTCCTTTAATCGGACTCCGGTGTTAAGAGGCAGCACTTACAGACAACACGGTCCACCGTCTTCGCCGCTTCCTCCGTCAAATCCTCCTTCCTTCTTCTCTTTTTTCTTCCTCCGGAGACGCAACTAGATTGACTTTGGACTAATTTCCATAACAGGCTGCCGAGGCGAGCGGGCGCAGGGACGGGGGAGTCTAGCGCTCTGCGGCGGCCAGATGTTTCCGAGCTGTTGCTGCTCAACTCGGGGCTGGGAGAAAAGGAGGCGAGTTGACTGGCACGGCGCGGAAGCCAATGGTGCGGGCGAGGAGGCAAGTGAAGGCAAATTGGAAACGGCCCTCGCACACGGGAGAGGGAGGGCTATGTCTTCTTCTCTTGTCGGCGTAGGTTGACGCCAGGCGACAGCGGCAGCGCGCACAGTGAGAAGGCAGCGAAGAAGAAGAAGAAGAAGAAGAAGAAGAAGAAGAAGAAGAAGAAGAAGAAGAAGAAGAAGAAGAAGAAGAAGAAGAAGAAGAAGAAGAAGAAGAAGAAAAAGAAAAAGAAGAAGAAGAGGAAGCTGGGCCAAACCGACTGGTTCTGCGAGTCAGTGAGGCGGACTGGCGCAGGGGAGAGCGAGAGAGTGGAGGGCGGCGCGGTGCGGCCTGGGTACTGTAGTCAAGTCGAAGCAGAGGGGGCGTGGGGGGGGGGCGGAGCTGATGTGAGCAGGTGCAGCACCTTGACAGGAGGGGAAGAAGAAGAAGAAAAACGTTAATGCTAATGCGTTGTTAAAATAATAACAGCTTTTAGTTCGACGATGTACTGCTGGCAAAATATATACTCTGTGTTAATCAAAGACACAAAACAGGTGCACCACTTCCAGAGCAAAAAAAAAACAAAAAAAACAAAACATGAATAACAACTGTTTACAGTCGTGAAAAGTAACTACTTAAGTACTATACATGTACTCATCTGCAGTGCTGACACAATTAGTCAAATAAAGGATTAGTATGTCACTGAATATAACAACAACGTTGATAATCAGGTCATTATTAAATGTGTTTATCAAGCAAAGATGTAAAACCATTCTCTGTTGCCAACTTCTTCAATGTGATTTGTTTCTCTTCCCTTTTTTATGTCCTTTTGAATCTCAAATGTGTTGAAGAGCTAAACTTGAGTTCAAGTAATGGCCACATATTTACATTTGATTGACTAAACGATTAATTAATTGATTGTAAAGATAATCTATCTATAATTAAATATTTTTTTGATGCAGCCCTCCAGTACTATATTAGTTTTTCTATTACCATTTATGTTAATTGCCTTGAGGCATGCAGTGCATTAGAAAACCCTATTTAGATGTGCTGAGGACAGCCTCCTTTATTGTCCCATGTGTTATGATAGTCTCTGTTTAACACCTTCAGCCTTTATTACAGTTTACATGCATGGCTGCCTCCAGTTTGTGATGTGCTGTCAGATTGTCAGTCTATGTGAGGGAAAGCCCCTCAGCGACAGAGACTGTGGATGTGGTGCAAAATGAAGCCTCATGTGGCAGGTTTGTTTTGTGAAAATAGAGGCAGAGATGTGTTCATTTGATTTATTGCACATTACAAGTGATTTGACAGAAATGTCTTTCAAATCCCTCAAATTAATTTTCAGCTTTAAATAATTACGCTGATGACTACAACAGGTTAGACGTGGCACGGCTTTGTGTGGCGAGGCTTGTTTAACTTGTCAGCTTCAGTTTACAATAAACAGGTTGTTGCAACGCTGGACTGGATCTGAAAAAAAATATTTGTGTTTCTCTCTGCAGTGGCCTTCAACATGGGACCTTGCGGTTTACACAGCCTTATGTGAGATTGTATTTTTCTCATAAAGCTGCCGGAGGTTTGCGTCTTGGTTTTTTTCAAATTCATACCTGTTTTATGAAGAATGTCAGCGTGAAGTGCTGCAGAGCTGGAGAAGCTTCCTATATGACTTCCACGAGAAGAGGAAAGCCAATGTATAGGACCCTGTGTTTCTCCATTTCCAGAAAAGAAGGGAACCTGTCTCTCCATTGTGAGAAATGGGACTTTCAAGTGCTCAAACCGAGGTGCACCCAAGGGAATTAAAAGGGTTCCCAGACACACAATGAACAACAAGTTAATTGTGTTGTAACGAGCTTAGATAGAACATAAATGGTCATTCTCAGGGCCAGTAATCATGCTATAATTAGACCAAAATGCATGTTTATGACACTTTAAAATGTATTACTGAGCCAAGGTTTCACTGCCGTAAAATCATATCTAACATTTCTTTTCTTTTTTTGAACTCCTCCTAAAATGTGGGTCACTGAGACAAAACCTTAATCTGTCATGGGAGCCTTGACATGAAAAAGTTTGGGCAGCTCTAGTTGCCTGAGTGAGTCTGCATCCCCTAAACCTGTCCCAGTAAACTAATTGGCGTAACTAATAGATGGCTGGGTGAGCTGCAGCCCTGTGTGGTAATGATTCACACGATCCGGTGTCATAGCTGAAGGACTTGCTCAAAATGCAAATGAATGATGACCCTGTTACGTGTCTATCAATTTGGGGATCCACGTTACCACAGCATCACAATGAGCCCCTTGTTCTCGCAGGCAAATGCAACGTGTAACATGAGGCCGGCAGAACATTGGATTTAGAGACAGACTTTCAAAAAATATTAGCTCATTTAAGCAATGCATGTAAATATATACAGTCCAACCACTCTTGATGTAATTTCAGGTTTCATAATATTTATCAATTTGCAGGGAGATGTGTGCAACACTCACCTCGCTGTCTCTTTTGTACCTCCCATGTATGGATACTGTAAAGAGAGAGATGCTCCTCGGATAACCTTGAATGCATTTTGAAATTGTCTTTGTATGTATGTGTCTGTGTGTGTGTGTTTGTGTGTGTGTGTGTGTGTGTGTGTGTGTGTGAGTGCCTCGAGAGATTCCTCTGCAATTTTCTAAACGTTTTTCTTCCACCGCTCTTGTGTTCCCCTCCCTGATCCAGATATTGTTTTGCCACTGACAGATGCCAGAATATAGCCTTGTGTGTGTGTTTTTGTGTGTGTGAGCGAGTGTGTGTCTGTGTGTATATGCGCCAAAAAAAGCACAGCCAACCTGATGTTTGAAATTATCTGTACTAGTATTTCATCCTCCCTATACTGAAAGCTAAAGACAAAGCAGAAGGCACAAAGAAAAGAAAACACCATCAAAGAAAGACCGATATGCAAAGCAGAGCTTGTGTTCGCACGTCCACGGCAAAAAACATACATATTTCTGTAAAGGTTTAGTCCTTTTTTCACTTAAAAGTAAGAGACATTTTAAGTGCACACATTAAATAAATAGTCTCATATTTTCAAGTTATTCAGTCAGACCTTCCTCAGATCCTCAAACTGTTGTATTAAACTTCTGTGTCCTTCAATTAGTAATAATTGCACAGATTTTGGAAAGTTACATAGAGCCATGGTTGTTCGTGTGATGTTTCAGTGTTAAGACACTTTATTTAACTTTCTTTCTACTTCCCGCCTCTGGAGGTCGCTGTAGATCCCATATTTTACGCTCTAATTCTCTCTCTATTCAATTCAGTTCACTGAAGCCTCGTTGACCAGCCATTTTGATAATAATAAGATATGCTGCCAAAGCACATACATAGAGGAACAGTAATAATACATCCAATAAAAAAATTAAACAGAAATTATGCATGTTTTTTTTAATCAAACAATAAAAATTAAATTAAGAAAAATACATTACGTGTAATCATAAAAATAAAAGTTCGGAAAAACAGATTTTTACCTGCTTCCCTTTGTGCCCCAATCATTTGTTTGTCGGTGTCTCTTCACTCTTTTTTATATTTCAGTGCCCCTGAAGCAGAAAGTCCTGACTGAGTGCAGGTGTATTTCTCTGTATGAAGCGTAGAAAAAGCATGTCTACGAATCTGACAGAGATAGGGACTCAGAGAAAACCTCTGGCCATCCCAGAGAAATGATGTCTGTATACACAGACTCTCCCTTGCATTGACAGAAATAACTCCATTTTACTTGTCAACTGTTTTTTATATTCAACGGTGTTTAACACAGACAGCTGTTTGTAAGAACAAAAGGGGATTCTGATGATGAGCCTCATTTTCTCAGTACAATATGCAGCATATATAGTGTCCCAGAATGCTTTATGCAGGATATATTTATTGAAAACACATTTAATGAAACATTGTTCCTTACAATATTGTTCCATCTGACTTATTTGGACTATTTAAACATTGAGATTAAGCTCATTTGCATTAACTGTAAGTTTCTCTGAATGAATAAGAGCTTAATATGCAGTTATATCATGTCTGTTTCTGTTTATAGCTTGACTAAAACATAAAAACAGTTTGTTGTTGAATTCGAGGAACCCGTTTTGATACAAGACTCTGAAATAAGAAGACGGAAAATCTATAATTAGGACTCTTTTCAGGAAGTTGGTCTGGTTTGTGGTTGGCCAAATTCTCCTGTTTAGTCCCGGTGGTTTGAGGGAAATGGAGACTGTCTATCCATCCATCCATCCATCCAAGAGCCTCCACAGTATGTCCCACAGCTGCCCTCATCATGCCCGTAATAGAGGCAAGCAAGAGGGGAGACGATCTGGGAGACAGTGGCTGGCTGACAGAGGAAGAGGAAGAGGAAGCGAGGGGGGGAAGGGGGGGGGGGAGACAGACAGATGTTTGACTCTCAGCTCTGGGGCGGTGAGATCAATCCATCCTCCGAGGCAGACACAGAGAGAGACACGGATTGAAGCAAAGTCTAATATACAGTTGGCTGCTCTCTTTCCTCTCTGCATCCCAGACATGAAATTATAGATCCCAACACCGTGACTATACACCTGGACCGAGCAGCGGCGGTGAGAAAGAGGACGACGAAGAAGCTGGGAAGAGGTGAGATAACGAAAAGCAGAGATATTATATATTTATAGTGTGAGTATACCGTTATAACGTGGAGATGTTTAGCTTGTAATGAGACACGGCAACACGCAGCTTCATTTTGGTTTCATCGAGGGGACGGCAGGTAGATATTCATATGGGGGGCATAGAGTCATACATTAAGTTGTCACAACCATATTACACACACATATATACGGCTAAATAATGTATCTACAGAACGTGACACACCACTTCAAGAAGTCACAAAAGAAATAGCGTTTTAGAGACAGGTATATTAAAAAAAAAAAACGAGTAATCACAGTTAAAGGCAATAGATCACTGTACACAATGGTGCTATTGTGCAGCAGGGGGGTGAAGGGGGGGGGGAGGTTCACACGCCTCTGTCTTTGCAGGAAGTGAATACCTTGCTGGTACTTCTTGGTGAGTGCTGTGGCGGAAGTGGCTCAGGTCAGGTCATCTCTCAGGAACGAGCTGACCTGCTCACAAACAGCACGCCGCAGCGCACGCAGAGAAGGCCGAGCAACGGCGCCACAGTTCTCAGATACATTTGACTTCTTCCACACAAACTGGGCTATTTAATCAGAGAGAGGGAGAGATTAAAAAGAGAGGAATGTGCCGGCTTAAAAAAAAACAAGGAACACGATACACTCAAACTGCAAACGCAATGTCCACAATAAAGTTAACTCTTATCGGACACTCAACACTAACTTTTTGTCTATGTCAGAACATCCGAGAAATATTCTAGCAACGTGTTTCTTTTCTCTCCAGCTGATGGTGGGAGGATGTCGGTCCATATAGTTTAATGATCTGATCATCTGGACCAGTGTGAATGCAGTTGAAGGAGTCTGGAATTTAGCCATTTTGACTGAGTGTAAAATATTCATGAGGTACCAATGGTAGCCCATCTGACTGGCTGGGGAACAGCTGCTGGGTCTCTGCGCCTCTAGAGGTGCAGCATCTGTCCATCGGAGGAAAGTGAATACGTGTAAGTGCATGCCTCAGTTTACATGTGTGTGTTGGGTGCTTGCTTGCCTTTCTAGACATCCTTATGGATGCATGTGTGTGTATGTGTGTGTGTGTGTGTGTGTGTGTGTGTGTGTGTGTTCATCATGTCTCATGGGGAACTAGACATCAGGAGGAACAACTGTGTATTTAACTTGCTTATCTCCAGACGGCGGAGGATAATTTTTAGAAATGATCAAAAGCGAGTCTCAGTTTTATCAAGATCTGTACTTGTCAATCAAATTTCACACCCACAAATACACACGCACACACAAGGAGAGAAGCACTAGTGCAGTCGGCTCTGCTGTGTGTGTGTGTGTGTGTGTGTGTGTGATGTGTTAAAATGAGTGTGTTTTCTTGTACATCTGAAGTCTCAGCCATTCTATACGTATCTGTTTGTGTCCCGGCATCAGCACATCACAGCTCAGCAGTGTGTGTGTGTGTGTGTGTGTGTGCGTGTGTGTGTGTGAGGGGGGAGGACACTGTTCGCACCCGTGTGTGTGAAGCTCATAGAGAGCTCTGCAGCTTTGGCTGTGGCTGTATGATGGACATCTGGAAGCTAAATTGGTTAATGGCGCCTCCAAGCCAACAGCCAGCCGGCCGTCCCCGTCACCGAGCTGAGAGAGGATGCATGTGTGTGTGTGTGTGTGTGTGTGTGTGTGTGTGTGTGTGTGTGTGTGTGTGTGTGTGTGTGTGTGTGTGTGTGTGTGTGTGTGTGTGTGTGTGTGTGTGTGGCGGGGGTGGACCTGAGTGGTGAGGGGACTTTACATCTGGCCAGCCGTCCTGTCACAGACAAACACCCCTGCTGGACATTTAGGGGCTTTTCCCTTCCAACTAATTTAGTTTTTCTATTACCTTCAATACATTTAAAACCAAATCCAATTAATTTCGTTCGCAAAAAACAAACTGCTGTGATTGAGACCATAGAGAAGCAGCCCATTTGGCCTTGAGCGCCACACCACAATGCACTATTACATGAGACTCCGTTTATCTCAATGCAGCTCGTGTTTAAAGTATTTTTTATTCTGAGGAACCTACCTCAGGTTTTATTTTGACTGCGCACAGTCTGACAGCTTTTTTCAATTAATTCTATTTTGTATAAACAGAATAATAAACAGTCATGCAGGTGAGTCATGTGAGGTGACAATGCTCACATGCTGATGTTTAGCAGGTATAATGTTCACCATCTTTGTTTTGCGTTAGTTTATTTGCCCAGCAGTCTCGTCTAAGAGACAGGTTGAAGGTTTAGAAGTAGAAATTGTTCAAGGCTGTAGAGTCTAGTGTCATTCTCAGTGAGCCTGTAACACTATAAACTACTATACGGAAAATATATATTTTATTGACGGATGGAGTAAACTATACGGTTAATACATATATCAAAAGAAGTACACTAACAAGAAAGTAAACCATGTAGGGCTAAACTGCAACGTCAGGGAGGTTGGTGTAGGGAAGTGGTTTACAAAAAGTAAATTGTCACATAATACCCATGCAATTGGTTATTTTAAATACAAACCAATTAATATACAAAGAGGAAACTTTAGGAAAACATTTCATAAAAACATGCATTGCAAAAGTAGACCTACCTTTCTACACTGATGGAACTCGGCCCCCAATGGAACCATGCAGGTGAGTCTTATGGAGTCTTGGAGTCGTTGATGATCACCAACGTGTTTACAATTCATCTTGAATGTCTTCACCAAATCTCAGGGTCATCCATCGCGTGGATGTCGAGATATTCCACTGGAATATAGCAAAACCTTTGACCAGCTGGTGGCGCCAGAGTGAAAGTTGAGGGTTCATCAAACTCACTGGGCTTCAGCCTCTGAGGACCATGAACGTAAAGATATAATTGCGCGACAATCCATCAGACAGTTGGGGAAATATTTCAGTCTGAACCGAAATGATTGAGTGCCAAACAGACACGCCGCATGGCTAAAAATAAAAGAGGAATTTATTAAATGTAGATAAAAAAACATGCATGCATTTAAAAAAGAAGAAGAATAATATATATATATATATATATATATATATATATATATATATATATATATATTCTCACACCGCTAGCGATGTGTCTGCTGTGGGCTTTATCATTTAAGTCATTGCTTTAAAAAAAAAAAAAAAAAAAAATATATATATATATATATATATATATATATATATATATATATATATATATATATATATATATATATATATATATAATTTGAATATGAAGATTGTGAGGTGGACGACAAAGGACTCAATGTCTTCCATCGTTCTCGACAGCAGTAACACCCAAAAGAGTAGCTTATTGTGACGTGACTGTGATGTAACAATAAGCAGCCATTGTCTTATCTTTATTTATATTTTATTTTATTATATTTATAACTAAATAAAAATCACAACAGAGATAAATGAATATCACAGTAGGCTTATTTGAAGCCTCCAAGGATATACTATTTAACATTTTACAAAATGACAAAAATGCATAAGATAGAAAACAAAAGCAAGAAAGGTAATCTAATTATATCGAGTAGAATACATCTAAATAAAGTGCTGGAGAATATAATGTCAAGCTGGCTGTATAGCGGAAGAATACATTTCTTACAACAAACTTTAGTGAAGACATTACACCCATAATCACTGCCAAGTGTGTCTGGTGGTATTTCACCTCTGCATGGGTATTATAAGACATGTTTTGTTCTACAGGTATCTGAATAGCCCAAAACGCTGCTATAGCAACCAGTGAATGGCTAGCGGTGTTTTATGGGAGCTGAAAGTGCCTGCAGACTGAAATGTTTCATCGCGCTTTCATACGAGGAGTTCCTTGATGATGTCCTGTTAGAACACCTAACAAAAACCAGACCTCCAGGAGTCAGATTTATGGTCGGGTTCGCTGCAGCTGCTCGTTCTGTCCAGGCAGAATAGAAAGAGAGAGAGAGAGAGAGAGAGAGAGAGAGAGAGAGAGAGAGAGAGAGCGAGCGAGAGAGAGAGAGAGAGACCAACATGGACAGAGCTTTAAATAAATACTGCAGATGCAGAACACAGCAGAGTCCAGGCCAAGAGGGCACACACAGCAGAGCGATCTCCTCAAACGTTGACTGTGAGATCTCAGAGATCATGTTGAAATGAAAAGCGCCACTGTAGCCTCTGTTCCGTCCTGCGACTGTCTGTCTGCGACTGTCTGTCTCTCTCCAGTCCAGATGTCAGAGGAGCGAGCCAACAGCTGCAGCAGAAAACGATCCCCCAGGCAGTGAAAAGGCTAACACACTCGCACACAGAGAGCAGAACAACACACACACACACACACACACACACACACACACACACACACACACACACACACACACACACACACACACACGCGCGCACAAAGATGAACTCAAAAGACAAGAGAGTGATACATAGAAAGTGAAAGTTTCTTGGGACAGAATCAAATCATTTGTCGTGTGTTGGCCCCCGAGCATCTCCGTGAACATGGCGCTTCACATATAGAGATACGTGAGATACACATACCCATGTAATACAGTCTGTGTCTTTTTTTCCTTCTCCTGGATTCATCCATTTTGCGGAAAGCGTGTGCCAGCCCCGCCAGCCTGCCAGCCACATCGCCAGCCCCGAGCCAGCGGGAACATTTGCCTTGTGGCTCCAATTCCCAGGAATGCCTAACCTGCGCCAGCTGTTGAGAACATGTTACCTGTGCCAACAATGCGCCGGCTCTGCCCACCACATCAGCTGCCGCTCTGTCTCCATCTGGGCGCGAGATTGGATTTATGTGTGTATTTGTTTGTTTGCGGCTTACTGTATCTTCCTCTTCCCACATCTGTATTTGTGCTTGCATCTGTATGCACGACTGAACAGCCTCTCTCATGTGTGCAGTGTGTATATGGATGGATGTAAGGCAGTGCGCACTGTGCATTGTATGTGTGTGTGTGTGTGTGTGTGTGTGTGTGTGTGTGTGTTTCCCCATCTGTGTGTGCTGGGCCTCCCTTGCCTGCATCTGGAGCAGCATTGAAAAGGCTTTCCAACAAGGCCAATGGTGGCCAGCCTGCCAAACAGCCCAGATGTTTGTTCTGTACGCCTCGGGCTAAATGGAGGAAGCTACGCTCTCATTATTCAGGAACAGTCAAATGCAAGTACTTTTCTTTTTTTTTTTTTTGCAAATGAGAAAAAGAGAGACACATGAAAGAAGAAAAAGGGTAAGAGAAAGAGACAGAGGTGTGAAAAGATGAACAGATGAGAGTCATTTGATTGCTACTATAAGCCTCCTCACAGAGCTCAAAAACAATTACAATAAATAAATCAGACTAAATGCCACTTTGATGAATCATCTGTTTTTAGTAAGTTTCAAGTTTTCCGCAACTTGATTTACAAACTATAACTAGCGGGAAGGTAGGACATGTTTCTATAACCTATAACATGCTGTGGGTGATGTAAAAATATCATTCGGTCCCATTGCAATCTCTATGTTATATTATTTTCAGTTTCTTCTCCATCATTCCCTATTGGTAATAATCAATAATACATTTCTTCGTTCTGGGAATATACAAGCATCCCTAGAAAAAAGAAGCTAGACTTGATAAGAAACACAACACTCATATAGGTTTTTAACACATTTTCAAGAAATAAAAGTCAAACTATTTGACCCTTTAAGTTCTTTAACATCGTCTTTTAACCACAAGGTTGGTGATTTGATAAGACGGTTAACTCAGAATTGCTCAAACGCATTTTACAAGGTCAAATCTCATGTTTGTACATGACAATTGCAAAGTTCAACTAACTCAAGTTATCATGTCTGCCATACCATAAGTATCAACTTTAATATCATAATCCAATAAACGTTCAAGTTATAAAGTTCAACTTGACCATCGTGCGAGACATGCTCCCGAACCTGGCAATAACCTTTGTGATTACAAATCATAACTATTAGAAATGGTTGCTCAAATCTACCAATGATAAAATCCAACTAGTATTATACCACACTCATTTTCTTTGTACAATGTGTTTGACGTTTCAAGATTCAAGATTCAAGATATTTTAATGTCATGTGCACATATAACAAGTTATTTGTACAATGAAAAGCTTATATTGCTGGGTCCTTCAACTAAACCAAATTACAAGGTAAGAACAAAATTACAAGGTAAGAAAGAAATAAATACAAATAAGTCACAGTTTACAAATAAGTCACAAATAAGACGTTGCTGATTATTCAAATATCCAGCAGACATGGAGCCACGTTCTAATTAATTTCTGTCCATCTGACTTCTAAGTCTTATATTCACCTCACAAACTCATGAGGAACATATCTGTCTCGTTAGCTGCTAGTTTCAGCGGATAGTTCATAGTTGTCTGTCGGTTTGAGAAGGTAGCGTTCAGCTGGTTTGTGTGGCTCCTTTGGACTGAATAAAGCTGAACCAGAACAGTGTTGTGGCCCCAAAACAAATGCTCTAACGCGGAGAGGAACTGTGGACACACTCACTGTCAGAAACCAACATGCACTAAGGCTATACCGACCACCAACACCACAGTGTTAGTATGCATGTGAAAGAAGTTCAAATGAAAGATGATGTCATCACAATGACCTCGCTGTCCTTTCTGTGAGCTCTGAAAGTCCCACAAAACCAACAATCCCTCCAAAATATTCCTTTTGGATTTGAGTTTTGAACCAAAAACACAACATGTCCATTCACCATCAAACAGTCGGACTCAATTAGCTTGATCATCTGGACGTGTAGCCGTTACGCTGCATGGGCCAGATTTGACTGTGTGTGTCTGAGCGTGTGTGTGTGTGTGTGTGTGTGTGTGTGTGTGTGAGTGTGCGTGTGTACAACGATACAACGATGCATCTGCCAGGGCGCTTTATCCCTGTTTGTCAGATCCATGTGTGTGGCCTTCCACAGGGCTTAGAGAACGTGCTCCCCCCCCCCCCCCCAGGATAAACAACAACAACTGGAAACGAGGTAATGATGATGTATTTGTTAGGATGTTTGTTTGGGATGGGATATTATCTCCTAAAACTGGGACAAAAGACCTCAGAGCACATCAGAATAATCTTTTTCTCACATGAATTACCTCGGTCATATGTCCCTATTTATGCTTTGGTGATCCAAAATCTGTTTTGGGGAAAAAAGCTTTTAGTCAAAAAGTCATGAAAACAGATTTGACTAATTCAATCACATTTTACAAAGGCTGATAGGCATCAGCTGTTACTGATGATGGCAAAACAATGAGGGACACAAGGACAAGAAAACAAAAGACATTTAACTAAGTAGCTGTGAGTTGGTCCGAGCAACTCCACGTCTAGTCTGCGCTGACAACTTTCTATCAAACACGGCATATACGACACATTTGGGAAATGCAAATTGGGGAGAAGAAAACATGACTGAGAGACGTCTACTCCCCTGACAGATATATTTTCTCACATCTGTCTCTCTCTTCCCGCACACAGATGTTTCACTGCAGTTTGTTCTGGGAAGGAGAAGACGTCTCCTCCTGTGCTCCCCGAGGAGTGTGTAGCCCGGGGAAAATCACATTTACACATACAGTGTTAATGTGTCTCTGTGAGCAAGTGTGTGTGCATATGTGTGTGTGTGTGTGTGTGTGTGTGAAGACAAATAGAGACGCAGACAGAGAGAGTCTCACAGATGGAGTAACGGAGGCACAGATCAGAAATAGGAAGTGGCAGGATTGGAAACCGGGGGCCCTCAGGGGCCATCAGAGGCTTTGCAAGTGTGTTTGTGCGTGTGTGTGTGTGTGTGTGTGTGTGTGTGTATGTGTGTGTGTGTGTGTGGCTACCTCTGCTCTATCCTCTGGCTGTACTCAAACTGTGTGTTTGTGTGTGTGTTTGGTGTTGATATCACCCAGTTGTTGGAAAGCCAAACACAGTCTGTGCACCCAGATGTTGACAGATGTGCTGTGAACAACCTAACCTCCTCTGAAACTCCAACACAAGGACAGGATAGCGACCCGTATCCTTCCTGTACTCCCTCTGGAGACAATCTTTCTGGCCTGCTTGAGATATATTTAACAAATACCATGATATTTCCTAAAACCAACTTCAGCCCTGCTGTGCTCTCGAGGGACCGATGTCTGCTGCGCTGTTCCAGATGTTCTATAAATAACTAAGACACACATCATGTGCCTCATCCAGATGTGTTTACTTCCTGAGCCATAGCCTCTGAGAGAAAAGGATGACTATTAGACTAGCCCTCAATAGAACTACGACTAATGCAGCGCTCCCTAGTGGCTTGGAGTGGTTCTTGCACACAGCTGTGCACATGCAGGGAGGATGTGAGGGACGTTGGGGTTGTTTGTGATGGGACATTTAGTTATGTCCGTCACAGGTCCCTCTGCTACTGATGTTTTTGGGCTTTTAGGATTTTGTTTGTTCACCTTTTTCCCCTGAGCTCTGCCTAACATTGCACTGGTTCACGCTTTGGCAGAAAGAAATGTGTTTAGATTGAAGGAAGTAAATATAGAACATAGCATTTTGGGATTACGACTAAGATTTGAAAATAAAAATGGGTGAAAACTGTACAATTTTGAAGACAACATGTGTGCCAGTAAAGAGTTACGAAGAACAAAACTGGCAAAATAATAATTTTATTTTCAACAGGCGACAAAAAGAGGTCACATATTGCGACTGGAGCTTGAGAGAACTTTGTGTTTCAAATACATTGCGTAATGTGTTCAGTCGTATCATACGTCAAGGTCACACCTCAGCAGTGGCATCAGCCCTCCTCTGGAACACAAGCAGATCAAAGTTCTCCCCGTCCTCTCTGTCTGCCATCTTCCCATCGCTTCATTGACTCAACCACTGAGCAGAATCTACACTGATGGCACCCAGTGGAACTCCAGCATGCAGAGCTGTGTGTGTGTGTGTGTGTGTGTGTGTGTGTGTGTGTGTGTGTGTGTGTGTGTGTGTGTGTGTGTGTGTGTGTGTGTGTGTGTGTGTGTGTGTGTGTGTGAGAGGCAGAAACAGAGGATTCATATGCATGCTCATGTCACACAGTCCAGAGCCTGGAGATGTTTACGTCACTGATGGAGGGATGGGGGTTCCTGGCTGCTCCCCCAGTCTCATGCAGGTAACATCTGTCTCCGACGGTTGAGGCCCTCATAACTAACATTCACACCTAGCTGACAATAACACACACTGGCAATAATACAACGCAACCGTCCTTTGTTTGTCCTGTAAACATATGTAACCTGCACACTGCACTCTCATGCTTCTCCACGTTAGGAAACGTCAGAACAAACCTAAGCAGTAAAGGAAGAACTTGTGCTTTGTGGCTCAGCTCTCTCTCACTCTCTCTCTCTCTCTCTCTCTCTCTTTTTACCACCAAGGTGCAAAATGAGTCCGACATCACCGCTGCAGCTTCCGCTATAAGCAGAGGTCAATCACATAATTGCTTTTACGCTCACTCGTAAATAAACCTGCCGTCATGTTGGAAATACGACTTCCCGACTCAGATGTGGGCTTCAGAAATAATGAAATATACCTGTTTTCAAGATGAGGTGTTTTAATGAACTGTGAACCCTTCATCAACAATTTGTGCAATCAACAATTTGCGCAATCAACATGTTGCGGTCGTTATCTGATTTGAATTTTAAGAAATAACTATGTTTTCAAAACAATATCTGGGTCTGACGCAATTACGAAAGTGTTTTCATAATCAGGAAGTGAACATTGTACACAATAGGAACTTTAAATCAGCAGAGAAACTGAAATAAAATTCAAATTTACTGCTTCTTTGTCACAGCCAAAAAATACCTAACAATAGTGATCTGGTGCAAAATAGATCTCAGATGAAAAGATGAAAAGTACAAGAAAGGGGATACAATAAGATGTTACTGTGACACTTTCAAATTGATATTCACTGTCTACATGTAATATGTAATATTAAGCAATGGACAGAGAATACAATGAAGTGCAAGTTAAAAGAAATAGGTCAGTTTTTGAAAGACAGTTGATTATTCAGGACAATACAAACAGCTAATCTGAATAGTGTGTGTTTGTTGAAATGCATATTATTGGTATATTGCTGTATATCACTGCCTTTTTCTAATATACAAGTACTTGGGATTTTTGCAGTATTATTGCTACTTTTTTAACTTGATTTTCAATCTGTTTCCACTCCTTCAGCCTCAAGCCCTCAACTTGTATGTCAGAGCAGCTGCACACTGCAGAGACACCTGAGAAACCAGACCGCTCCAACCCAGCGGTCGAGTTGTGTGTGTGTGTGTGAGTGGAGGAAAATACAAGTGTGTGTTTTGTGCGATGGAGGATCGGGGGACTGGGATGGTTTTAGAAGGGGGAGTGGGGGGGTAACCTGAGTTGCACTTGAGTGGAAGGGATCCACATATACAGGTGCACACAGGTGCACATACACACTCTGCATGTGTGAATATGTATATGTGTGGATATGAGCACATTAATGGGATCGCAAACTAACACTTGTGAGGTCCTGGGACAGGGATGTCGAATGTGTAAGGATTTTAAAGCCCGCTGAGGCAACTTTGTAATTTGTGATATTGGTCAATATGAAATAAACTGAATTGAATTGAATTAAACACATGTACGCACAGACAAACGCTGTTCACTTTAACCCTCCTGTTACCTTCAAATGTACTAACATCTTTTTTTACCTTTTTTTTACCCCAGCAATTAAAACCTCCAGAAAATGATTATGATATGTTTGTTTGTTGACTACCTAAATATCCCTTTAAATAAATAAAAAAGTTGATATTTCTTATATGTTTGACAGTGAAAAACTGTGTACAATGTTGTGTACATATACAGGACATTGAAAACATATCATCATGTGAATTTTATGTTTTCCCAGTTAATTGGGAAAATAAATTAATAAATTAGGAAAAGTCATGAAATATGAAGCAAAACATATATATATATATATATATATATATATATATATATATATATAATAATAATAATAACTTTATTTATATAGCACTTTTAAAAACAAAGTTTACAAAGTGCTCTACAGATAAACAAAGCATAAATATAACTTAAATGGTGGCAAACAAAAAAGACCATACCATAAAAGCATTGAATACAACTAAAACCAAACAAATAGGCAATTAAAATACAAATTTAAAAGGACGACATCACTTAAAAGCAGTTCTATAAAAGTGGGTTTTAAGAAGTGATTTAAAAGAAGTTATTGATTCTGCCCAAATTGACCCCAAAGGTAACAGAAGTGTTTAAAAAAATGCGTCAAGATTTAACTTATAAACCTCCCCTCATCTACTCTCTTCTCACAGTGATGTATTTATGTCTAAGCTATTATCACATGATGGGGAAGAACAGGGAAACTGTTACATTGTGGTGCATCAAATCCAACATCCATCCAGCAAATGAAATGTCACCCTTTCAACGCCACCATTGAAGTTTAGTGCTGTAATGTTCAATTGGTTGACACGGCGACAGAGAAGTACATTTAATTGAAATTCTATTTGGTTTGTGGACTGAGTTGTACTCGTCTTTCCTTTGATTTTGTCCATCCCCTGTTCTCTAGTCTACAGCATCACAAATTGGGGTCGCTCTAACTGAGATGATAGAGTAGTAGATCGTCAGTAGATCGTATGAAATTGTTGCCATAGAAACAAAATATGAGCAAGAATTTTAAATTATTGTCGGGGGGGGGGGGGGGGGAGTCTTACTGTAGCGGTGATGTAAGTGGTGAAGTGATGCCACTCTATCATTGAGATTCAACATGAATCCTGCTTTACTATCATGTGTTGGTATAACAGCCAAATATTCTGTTTCTAAGGTCAAATGCATCAGAGAGAGATTTTTGCTACACTCTGAAATAACAATAACATAAAACAGAAACTTTTGCGCCAGTTTATATGCATAAAATACACACATACAGTATATATGTATACATTGTATCCGGTCATCTGGTACTCCACTGACTAGATTTCACACTCGAGTGCAACATAGGTGACCCAGAACAGAGCCGAGCCGAGCTGGACCATCCTGGCTCCCAAGCTGTCCTGCTGCACAGCACACCTTCAGCCCCGTGGCTGCAGCTGCTCTGCCCCGTCTCGCGTGTGCATGTGTTGCACGTGTGCCTGTTCTTGTGCGTACGTACATCCCCTGCACGGGGTCTGTCTGGCCGCAGCTGTCCTTACCTCTCCGCGGGTCTCGGGGGCGAGGCTGACCTCTCTGTCCTGAAGCCACTTCAAAGAGACCGGGGACCAGGCTGAAGGGGCACGGGGTGCCGGGGCCGTCCGGCACGGCTGCTGCTTCCCCGGGCCTCGGGAGCTGGGGCTGGAGTGAAGGTGGAGTCGCAAACAGAGGGGGGGGGGAGGGGCATGTGTGTGTGGCAGGAGGGCAGAGACAGGAGGCATAGGGGGTAGGGATGTTGTCATAGTCAAAAGCTGGAAGTTTGTGTGTGTGTGTGTGTGTGTGTGTGTGTGTGTGTGTGTGTGTCGTTCAACCTGGACAGACCTTCTGTGCTCTGGTGTCACCTCGGAGTGTCAAGGGTGTGTGTGTGTGTGTGTGTGTGTGTGTGTGTGTGTGTGTGTGAGATTAACTCAGCAGCGCACCATCTCACCCACAAGGGAGTCAGCGGTCCAGATTGGGGAGAACTGATGGCACATAGGCCCCCAAGGGCCACCGTTACATTTGGGGTCCCAATAGAAAAGACAGATTATCAACCCCACACACACACATACAGGACTAAAGGACTAAATACTTGAGGAAATATTGTAATACCTTAAAATAAAGCTATTTCTAAAGTCCCATAACATGAGAAATTATCTATTTTTAATACAAAAATAGGACAGGAGGAATTAAGGTAAGGCAACAGGAGACATCAAGAAAAAAGAAAAGGACTCATGACTTCATAGTCATGAGTTTATTTTTGAGGTTATATTTCCTGAAGTTGTAGTGATAGTCCTGTTCTTGTTTTATTAGCCAGGCGAAACTAAGATAGTAGATACATCAATATTAGCATGAGCCTTAAGTAACTGTTGATTTGAGAATGTACACTCCCATTATGAGTATTACTTGATGTATGCTCTTCTCACATGCAACACATCTGATATCATCTAGTTATAGTATGTATATGTATTGCTTGTTTAGCCCTCTCTCTCTCTCTCTCTCTCTCTCTCTCTCTCTCTCTCTCTCATACATACATACTGTATACACACACGTGAGATCATGCACTGATGTACAACATACACATTGAGGATGCTATCCCAGAATGCTGTTCTTCTGCAGCGATTCTGACAGACAGGTGGGACTAAACGACAAAGATGGTTCATAATGATACCTCGAGGGATCCCAGAACACAGACACGTGCACTTGTTATAAAGATCACTGTTTCTCCAAGTCCCTTTGAAATGAAAAGAGAGTAACATTGCAGGGCCGATACAGAGTGAACTCTATAAACTCAAGCATGTTTATGTTGTTTCATAGAACACACACACTATGAAAGATGCATCCTATGACCTGTCATTTCAATTTCATCTTCAATCTATGTATTTGAATCTTTACTATCATGTGATAATTGTACAACATTGCAGTCCATGCAGAGAAGAACAAGCTCTCCACATCTTCTCCATGTGTCTCCAAATAAACTATTCCTGTGGAAGGTACTTTGGCTCACACATTTCTTCACTTTATCCCTGCACTTATGCTTTAGTTTAAACATTTAACTCATAATTTAAGAGCGCAGGACAAACACTTTGCATCTGTGTCCAAGTTGATGACTGACTAAGTTGTTTAGTGCATATGTGTGTGTGTGTGTGTGTGTGTGTGTGTGTGTGTGTGTGTGTGTGTGTTGTGGGACACGTCTGGCCACTGCAATGGCAACATAAGGGCTCCCCTGTGTTGTCTTTTTTCATTTTCAAGCTGTTTTTTTTTTTTTTTACCCCCACCTCCACTGCACACACACATAAATACACCTACACACATACACCTACACACACAGACACACAGACACACACACACACACACACACGCACACACACACACACCTTGTCTGGCTGCTGGTTTTTGCCCATACTCCCCCTCTGCGCACAGGGCTGTGCGTAAAAGGCCAGCTGATGGCAAGATGTGTATGTGTGTTAAAAAAAAGAGAGTGAGAGTGGGACACACGTATATCATCTGACACGCTCGGTCCACCTGTGTCTACACGCGGGGCCTTTCCGCGGCCCCAAACCTACGCCCTCTGCCACTGCTGCCCAGCTCCACTCAGACATGAGGAGGGAGGAGAATAAGAGAGAGGATGAGGAGGGTGAGGGAGGGCGTTGTACTGCCAGAAATGAGAGAGAGAAGAGACTTAGTGGGATGGAAGAAATGGAGAATGCTAATCATAATTAAAAAGGCTTTTGAATGAACAGAGTTGAGCAAGGATGCTCAAACTCACCATCACACATAACAATGTTACATCACTATAACAGGCCAGCTAGCGTTGCTGGCTTGAAGCGACCTGCATAGCGTTGTACCTTAAACCTTAAAGATGCTCTGGACATTTTGAAACATTAGACAGATAATCCATACTATTGTATTCATGTGTTATGTAACTGTCTGATACTTGCGGCTGTAAACTAAATTTAAGATACTGCAATGTACTAATGTTGCTTATTACAAGGTTCAATTTGTTCACATACAGATAACATATAACACATTGTCAGAGCATTACGAACCATTAACCAATTAAAGGATTACCACCAGTTAGACTAGAGTGTTTTACTGGAGGTGCACGCTCTTTTTTAAAGGGACATTTCAACCAACGTTACAACTAGATGCTGGTTTAGTTGTCATGGGAAGATCAGTGTGTAAAAAAAACAATGATACCGTAACCCTGATATTCAACAAGAGTTATCTCAGATTTTAATTAACAGTGACAAGATGGACATGCTGGGTGTGAAAGACCTGGGTGCTGATACTAATATGACCTTTAATTGGCACTTGTGTCTATTTGTGGTAAATTACAGATACAAGCTTTTTTACCATATAGGGAGAAAACCAATATGAATGTGGATATTCATTATTTACACAACATTGTTTCACAGAATATATTTGGGATTGTCACAGGAGAAAATTGTGTAAATAGTTCATTCAATAACGGTTGAATTCTGGTTAGTTGCTTGGCTTCAGGGTCCTGACTCTTTGCATGCGTGCTCACTGTCACGCCATCACAACTGAGTGGGACACTGGGAAGGAGCCATCTGTTTGCTATGGTTATTAAGAACACCTGTGCCTGATCAAAACAGCTGCCAATTAATTATTCTCTCTATCGACTGCTTTATTAATCAACTAATTGTTTCAGGTGCACTTGTAGGCCCAAGCACTGTTGGGTTGTTTAACCTTTTATTATAAGATAAGCACTCCAGGTGATTTGCATGCACTGGTGTAAAGTGGTGTACCTAACTACCTTAACGTGATTAAATGGAATATATATGTATATATATATACATATATGTTATGCCACTTTATAGGTTGATACATTTAATTAATAGTTACTTTTCAAATATAGAGTATTAATAAAAATAGCAACCCACCTTTACCTTCTGCAATATTAAAATGATAAGCACATTAATGCATCAATAATGGGTTAATAAATAACCCCCAGGACCCCCCATTATTTTTACACTTATATCTCGAGGAAAAATGTGTCACTGTTATTCATTCACACATTCATCTGTTTCTTTCTATTAAAATGCAGTTGCCACTTTAAAAATACACTTTTATTAAAGTGATGTTATTTTTTTTACCATAGTTTTGCTGTACATTGTAATATTTTCTATTTGTAAATTATGTTTTGAGTTATGGTTTTAGTTCACTGTTGTGCACCATTCAAGTCAAATTCCTTGTGTGTGAGTTCTGATTCTGATAATTATAATATAGTACGAGGACATTTCTAATTCTGAATTTGTGAATTCTGCATCAGTGATTTCACCTTACTTCTGGTAAATATATGTAGTTTACTATTTCTATAGCAGAACCTGTATGTGTAACAGTAATTATACAGTGTGGTATTGATACTTTCACACAAGTACTTCTTCCACCACAAAGCCTTTTCATGTAAAGTAACGAAAGCTGTCAATTAATTGTAAGTATCCCAGAGCATCTTCCATACAGGTACCAGAACAACCTCCCGGCTCCCACAGATGAACTGCGTGATTCTCGCGATGGTTGGCTTATTAGCCGGCGGAGACACACGGGATGTTGGAATGGGATGACGAGAGAGAGGAGACCCACACGGCCAGCTGAACCCGTGTACACTGAAAACGGGAGGAGGAGGCGAGAAGGTAAGATATGTGTGTGTGTGTGTGTGTTTCTGTGTGTGCACGTGTGCGTGCGCGCGTGCGTGTGTGCCTGTGCATGAGAGAAAAGGGGGTTTGCCTCTTCTGCGGGTGACGTCACTAGTTTTCCTGAAAGTCAAAACAACCCGCTGGCTGCCGTTAACGGAAGCTTCTCGGAAATCCGTCCGATGAGTACACGTTCGCGTTAACTGCGCCGGTTGAGCAGCGCGCGCATTGAAGGGGTCGCGGTGACGTCACTCACGCCGAAGGGTGGGTGGAAAACAAAAAACGAAATAGCCCGGGCGGTTAATGAACAGCAGGTGCGCAGGAACACCGCCGCACCTGCCGCTACAGGTAATACCGGTAGCTCCCGGTGAACACAACACGGACTCCGCTGAGCCGAGCTCGATAACGTGTGTTTATAACGTGATAATCACGCTGTTCACTTGGTTCTGATGGTGCTGTAGTGTTAATGCTGAAGAGTTGCACCGTCTGTGTTTCTGTCTTGGAAAAAAGGTAACGTCAGTTGTTGTTGTTGTTGTTGTTGTTGTTGTTGTTGACCTGGATTTACATTACATTTTTTGTAATGTTTAATAACATTCGTGCAGTTTTCTGCCATGCTGTATGACATACGTCAGTTTGACGACATTCTCTCACCGTGACGTAGATGATGCTCCTCTCAACATTTAGATATATATACACACACACACACACACACACACACACACACACACACACACACACACACACACACACACACACACACACACACACACACACACACACACACACACACACACACACACACACACACATATATATTTGATGATAATGATGGGGTGTTTATACTGCTGATGCATCCGTGCAGGACTCAGGGTAAATCCTGGAACTATGACTAAGGCTGATATGGCTGAGTGTGACTGGAATATGTCCACACCACTGAGTTATTTCAAACTGCTGGCATCAAATATTTGGTCAGTTTTCTTTGGTGGTCTTTGAGCAGATAATTCCTTTGCATCTTGAAAATGGAGGATAGATACTACATGTCTGTTGTTGCTGCAATTAACAATGATTTACATAATCACTTAATCTGTACATTTTATTCTCAATTATTTCAATAGTCTATAATATGTTAGGAAACTGTGTAAATTACGAGTTGATAGATTCAAATGTCTTTTTCTTCTTCTGGTCAACTGTCCAAAACCCAAAGATACCCAAATTGCATGGATACAAAAACAGAGAACATACTGAAATACCAAATATCATCTCACATTATAGAAGCTGCTACCACTATACTTGGTGGCTTTGCTTAAAAAGTGCAAAATAGTTAAATAATGAATTAGTTACCAGATGGCTTTACTTAGTGGAAGCAGCATGTCAGCAAGAGCAACTTCTAACCTCCATCAGTGTATCCACGGCTCACGTTTAGCAACTCTGTGGTAACAGCCCACAGCCCAATACACAACCCCTGCCATTACGTGCATAAAATAGAAGAACATAAACTTGAATCTTAAGTGTGTAAAGTGCTTGTGCAACACCAGCTTTTAAGCGGCCTGTGTGGTCGGCGATATTGATTAAAATAGAAGTGATTGTGTCTGTCGGACGTGCATTAGATGGACCAAACGCATCCTGTGTAACACTTGACATTCTGCCAAAAACATTAATCTTTCATTTTAGGAAAACAAGATGGTTTGCTCACTGCTGCACATGTCAGTCGGGGTGTGTATGAGGCCACAGTTTATGGTGAGGTGTGCTGGCCTGACCCGTTTTATACAGTGTGTTCAGCCACATTTAAAATGACACCATAGGTTCAGGGTTTGAGTGATTCTCTACCACCTAGATTTTGGTTCATGAATCCTAATTAGGCTGTTTTATTGTTTGTCTAAGTTGTATTAATTAGTAATGCATATCCAGGCAGTGAGTTTTTTCGGCACAGGAAATGAATCAAAACATTTAGCAACCTCGCCTTGGAGAATGCTTGAACGTTGTTGAGGTCTCGAGCATGCGATCGTCCCGTGTTGTGTTTTGAGATGAGGAAAAGATCGTATAGTTTTAGTTTTTCCCACTGTCATGCTATTACAGCCTGGCAGCACCTCGACCCACTCGTGATGGGGGCCGACTGTCTGGTCCCTGCCCTCTGCTTCTGACTCTATTTCCTGTTTCCTTTCTCACAATCGCTGTCTCCGCTGTCTTCTTTTCTTGTTGTTGCCTCTGCAAAGAAATGTCATGAAATAAGTGTTGCCTGGCAGGAGCTTCCCCTGGCATGGCTGGTTCATCATGGCAGCGCACATCTCCCTAGCAACCGCTGCACTGGTGACACGGGGTCGCCACTGTCTGGACATTGTGTTCCTCTCTTTTCCTTATGTTTCCTTTTCGTCTCTCAACATGTTGTCCAGATTAAGGTTAAAGACAACTGCAGCTTCGTTGAATAAGACTGCAGATTTAAAGCGATACTTTACTAACAATTGAACCATAGTTTGATGTCGTTTCTACAACACGTTTTCTTTTTATTGGACAACTTTAAAAACATGTATGTTAACTCCTGAACCAAGCAGCTGTATTATAGGAATTGTCTAAAAAGGTCTAATTATTTTATTAATTATATTTGATATAAATCTGGAACTGAATAAGCAAAATAAAGAGTCTGATCAGACATTTAATGGCAGCTTGTGATAGTTTTTTAATAACGAATGAACACAGATATTTTAGTTGGTACCAGGCATTACAAATACTCACACTCAGGGTGGTAACAAATTATATATAAAAGTCCATTGTGTGTGTGTGAGGGGGGGGGCTTACCATCTTTTGGTAAGGGTGCAACTAACAAGGATTTTTTTGTGTAAATATTTCGATTAAAAGAAAAGGCACAAATTATTTCCCAGAGCCCGCAGGATGTCCTCGTATAACTAGCGCTTTGCCCACTCAACAGTCCAAAGATGTTACACTTCCCATCATGTACAACTAAAAAGAAACACTTCAACTCCCCTAAAAATTGATTTTGGTGAGAATCTATTGGCAGTTGGCACCAAACCTGGTCTCAGAGCTGGGATGGGGGAACCCATCTTTCTACCTCCGATTAGCACCGAGCAGTCAAGTATATGAAAGGGGCAACAAACATAATCACAATATGCATATCGTCAAATGGTAAGCGAGAGCGTTGCAGCAGCCCTTGTGACCAAGACATTTTGTTCCAGTGTGCATTTGCCTTTTTTTGGTTTCAGATTCTTCTCTATACTGCTGCCTCGACATAAAACAAGTCTCTGTGTCACCTCCCGGGGTTATGACGCTGCAGTCCCTCCGAGTGTCTGCAGCAGTGCAAACACCAGCCCGTCTGAATGCTGATTTACAGCGAGACGGCTACCGGCTGCTAGCCGAGCCGTCGTAGTGCTGATCTCCATTCATGCGGAGCGGCGTAGTGTTGCTGCGCGTTGTGCCATACAGTGTAGTAGGGTGCATGTGAGGTGAACACGGCAGCCATGCAGGAAGGGAGCGAGAGAGAGAGAGAGAGAGAGAGAGAGAGGGAGAGGGAGAGGCAGGGAGAGAGAGGGGGGAGATGACAGAGAGGTGCAGAGATTTGGGCATAGAGAGAGAGAGGGAGAGAGAGGGAGAGAGAGAGTGAGTGAGCATCCCAAACTGCCGTTGTTGCTATTTATAGCCAAGCCCTACTCCACAGTCCTGAGATGCTCTCCCACCTCCCACATATAGACAAACCAGCCTCATCCACGCAAAGTCGTTTGACATGCAGAAATACAGCAAGCGCAGAAAGGTAAACTGAAGGTTTGCACACAGCACGACCCGCTCAGATATCTATGAATGGAAGAGAAGCAGAACGGAGGGGGGTTTGTTTGGCAACCATGTCAGTTATTGCCTCATCCAAAGCTCTGCAATCATTCATCCTGTTTATCAGTTTGAGCGACAGAAAGAGGAACATGGGTGTATGAGTGGGGGGGGAGAGAGGAAGGGATGCATTTGTCCTCACAATAACTAGTTGTTTGTCTTGTCAGATTGTATGAAAGGGCTTCGGAAGGGATGAGAGGAGGGAGGGAGGGAGTAGTAAAGGAGGAGAGAGAATAAATCCATGCTTTATTTTTTCTTTCTTTCTTTTTTCTCCTTTCACTTCCTTCCAGGCTGAGTCACTGCTGGTGAGGAGGACGGTCTGGAGAGGGAACGAGAGAGGAGAAGGAGGAGGAGGTGGAGGAGGAGGAGGGGGAGAAGAAAAAGAAGAAGAAGAAGAAGGGAGGAAGACAGTGGGATAAGCCACAACAGGAAACAAAACGACACATACACACACCCCCCGCGTGTGTGTGTGTGCGTGTGTGTGTGTGTGTCTGAGAGGGAGACTGCGCGAACGAGAGGTTGAACGGGAAAGGAAGGGAGGGAGAGTGACGCGGAGGCTGGGAGAGCCGGCCCCCCATCCATCCTCCTCCTCCTCTCCTCTCTCTTCTCCTCCTCTCCTCCCCTCCTCCCTCTCTCTCTGTGGAGCAGGCGTGTAGCGGCACCAGACTCGGCGTGAAGGAACCATGAGCGATGTCACCATCGTTAGAGAGGGATGGCTCCAGAAACGGGGTAAGTACATCCAGTACCTCTCTTCCTCCACTCTCCTCCTCTCTTCCTCCACCTCGTTTCTCTCCTCTTTTACTCTGTCTCTTGTCTAGACTGAGGGCCATGCCTGTCCACATGTGCCGGTGGGTGGATGGGAGTGTGTGCGATTGAGTGTGTGTGATGACATGGATGTCTGATTCTCTAGTATTCGACTTTACGTGTGTGTGTGTGTGTGTGTGTGTGTTCCCCCCACAGGGATGTGTCTCTTTATTATAAGCTTGTCTGGCTGTTTATTTGCTAAGCCTGTGTGTGTGTGTGTGTGTGTGTGTGTGTGTGTGTGTGTGTGTGTGTGTGTGTGTGTGTGTGTGTGTGTGTGTGTGTGTGTGTGTGTGTGTGTGTGTGTGTGTGTGTGTGTGTGTGTGTGTGTGTGTGTGTGTGTGTGTGTGTGTGTGTGTGTGTGTGTGTGTGAGTGTGTTCTCCCGAAGTTACACTGCTGAGTGTTCTGAGTTCAGTAGTCTGTGAAACCGGTTGGTTCCATCTCTGACGTGTTATTGAACTGGCTTGTTTTAAGTCATATGACATCGGGGTTGAAGAGGACACTGATGACACTTCCTGTTCACAACCAACTCAATGGGAACTTGTGAAAGGGGAAAAACACAAACATTGTCATAGTTGAAGAGCATGAAGCAAAGAGAGTACTTCCCTGTTCTCGGACATCAGGACTAATGTTCAGCGAGTGGTTGCTGCAACAGGTGTAGCGGGGTCGACCCTAACCACTGGACAGCCTGCGAGGGACAGACAGACAGACAGTCAGACAGACAGACAGACAGCAGCTCTTTGTCCAAGGCACTGTTGGACTTGTTTTCCTTTACATGCACAGATGTATGTGAATGTGTGTTGTAATAGAAGAGCCTCAGGGATGGAACGAGGGGATTTTTCCAGACGTTTAGGCCAAGAAGCATCATCCCCATGACCGTGATGGCGTCTAGGAATGTGTAACAAAAACTGTTGAACAGGAAGCGAGATGATACATAACAGACGGCGGGCTTCTGGGTAATGTAGGCTATCGCTATACACGGCACATCGGTGATGGCTCCTTACTTCATGGAGTGGATGCCTCCTCTCACCATGTCACACACTTCCATAAACACAGTACACACACACACACACACACACACTGTGTTGCTGAAGTAGAGGGGAGGATCTCTGCCTACTGTATGTGTGCCAACATGCCATTGTGATCCTCAGACAGGCGTCTGTGCATACTAAGAGGAACACATCGCCCCCAGTCACGACGCAGCGCTACCCGTGTTCGTCAGTGTGTGAGAGAGGTAGAGATAGAGGTTGAAAGGAAGGGGAGGGAAGGGAGGGGGGGGGGCTGTTTGTGTCAGGAATATGAATGTTTGTCTGCATCATATGCTAAATCTTTGTCTGTGTTTGTGTGTGCGGGTGGGAGAGGAGCAAGGTCGGGGTGCTGACTCACTGTCCAGGTCGTAATACAGCGAAGAAGACTGCAGTCTCGGTCATCAGACGGCTTTTTACGGAAAGAAAGCGGCAAAGGGGAGATGGATTGTTTTGTTTTGAACACTAAAATACTTAATTTAGAGAGAACAAATACATATTTTACGTGGTGCACAACAAAGTTGGAATTGTGGAGAGTTTTAGGATTAGACCCCATTGTGATGTTGTCATATTTAGGGGGTGGTTATGGTCCGATGTAGTCGTGACACTGGTGGCAAAGAGATAAAGAAAGTCGCTAAAGATGTCAATGATTGGCTGTGGAGTGGGACTTCAATGGAAGTAACCTTGGACACCGGATATGATGAATACCGGAGGTGAATTGGGGGCAGCAGAAAGTTTGACAACAACACTATGAGAGGCGTGGGGATTGGTTTGTGTCAGAGTGAATGGCCGAGCTGGAGAGTGAGTGATGGAGAGATTTGTGAATGAATGAGAGCGTAAAACGAGTCTGAACTTCCGCCAAGCTTTATGAGTGGATTAGAAAGAAAGACTGGGTATATAGATCGGAAGGAAAGAGGGGAAACGGTGTAACGGAAGTATGAAAGTGAGACGTCCACGTGCTTCTCAAGGCTTGACAAAGTTCGTATTTCATAAGAAACTAAATATCTGCTGATTTCTAGTGATCTTTGGCAGTAAGCCACGCTGGTAAAATGAGTGGTTATGTGTCTGACTGTTTGCTATGTTACTAACGGGTTATGTCAGAGTCATAAATAATCTCCAGTGTGTCGGTAAAAGGTTTGGTTTTTGGTAATCTCATAGCTGATACTTTTGAGAGCATTTATTCTCTTCCTTCTTCCTGATCTACAACGGTTGTTAAGGATATATAAGTAATAATGAATCATTAGTTTTTTAAATGATCGTATGTTCCCTGTTTTACTTACAACTCTGAGCACGACAGCGATTTATGTCAACATTGTTGTACATTTCATTGTCGGGGCATCGAGGGTAACAGTCAGACATAAATCCCTCCTGTTCGACTGATGTGATGGTCTGGCTGCTCAGGACTCACTGTATGAGATGCAGCACGAGATGTACAGAAAAACATACTAAGTTAAATTAAATCTGATGAATAACGGGTGGAAGTTTATTTTCCCATAATTTGCTCGAAAATGGGTCATTGATCGTGATTCTGCTTGGTTTTCTATCTTTCTAATTGTCTGTTTTATAGCCTTTTAACCTTTTTTTGACTGATTTATTGACTGATTAATGGATCCGGTCGTAAAGGCAAATGATCGATTGATTGAGAGGGTTTTCTTCATCAAAGCACAAAGTATTGGTGGCGACTTCTTGACTTCTTGCTCATGCACCCTCGTGGGGATCCCCCCCCCCCCCCCCCTGCATCTTTTATGAAGGAACTGTGTGCATCTGTGAGTGTGTAGCTTTTGTTGGACAAGCCACTAACCATGAGCATAATTGGTCAAACATTAGGAACGCTTGAATGTGGCAAAAATCCTAGTTACTCATTGACTTTGGAGACATCCTGTAGCGGTAGCCCACGTTCTACAGCTAAATGCATCAGTAGACCACGGTTCACCGCTGTAAAGGAAAGGGGGTGCGCTGGATTTATAACACAAGACAAAACGAGAGCATAGTTGCACAATTGAATGTAGAATATATCTAGTTTTCATAAATGTTGGAGCATAAATTATAATTGAAATGTAAGTAAATTCACAGCTCCACCAATGCAACACACTGTGGATTCACTGATCAACGTACCTGTCCGTGGATGCTGATCACTTCAGGGCTGTGCATTGATTTTTAATATGCCCACCACAAAGGCTGTCAGTGGAAAAGGTTCCCTCACAATCAACCCGTTAAAGCTAAAAAGCTAAAAGAAGTGAAAAATCGCCACATCTGATAAAACCAAATAAGCGTAAGAGTGTTCAATGAAGCAGTAAGATAATAATTCAAAGATTGCTCATCACTTCGAGCCAATCATCAGCTCGGAACACAGAGACCGCCCTCAGGAACATCTTTTCAGACTCCAGTACACCGTGTCCTCAGGTGACCAGAAGTCTTTCAGGACTCGCATGCTCAATACCTTGGCTAGATTTCCATCCTTTTTTTTCATTAAATCTCCGAGTGGAGTGCATTCGGCTGTATCTTTTCTTTATCTTTAGAATTAATGAACAGTAGATGGGGATCATGTACCAGACGTTGACCTCCAGAGGTCACACAGCTGTTTTCTCGCATATTTTCAAGAACCGGAATCCGAACTCGGCTTATTTCCGCTCGGGCCGGGTGTGTTTACCGTCTGCGAGGCCATGTGAGGCCACAGAGGTCACGGCCAGCCGCCGTCGTCGAGGATACCGTTACCTCCACCGGCATCAACCCACACGGCCGTCGGCACAGCAGATGGCCAGCAGAGAGGCAGAGAGACGGGGGAGAGCAGCGTCATATTCTCTCACATCCCGGTCCTCCAG
>CM070100.1:4642500-4647500 GCA_036178185.1 Liparis tanakae | reverse complement strand
ATTCATTGGATAAATAAAAGTGAGTTTTCATGGAAAACACAAAATTGTCTTGCTGGGTAACCCCAAACTTTTGAACAGCAGTGTATATTATAACGTTATGATGTGTTCAAATGTAAACTCGTAAAATGTAGTGTTGGTGAGAAAATATAGATAGAATTTTATTTTAGCAGATATTTTGCCTGCAGCGTTGCAGACTATACTGTGTACCAATATGGATCATCAATGATCATCAGTTAGTATTGGTGGCAACAAGAATTTGATCAGGGATCTCTCAAAGTTACATTTGTTCTCTTTTCATCTGCCGTGCTGATCCGATCTGACTCTGGTCTTTCAAACCGTGAGTTTTATAATCTCTAACTATAAGTCACTGTTCAAACTAAGTTCATTAAACCGTGTAGTCAAATGTTACAAGGAGGTTGTTTACGTGGCTCATGAGTTTCTTGCCTCCTCGATTTCCTCATCGATTGGTTTCCTTCCCTCCCGATGCCACAGGCCGCTGCCGGGTGTTTTCCACGGCGGTCCGCTGGCGGCAGCAGCTCTGGAGCCAGATTCTATGTTTAAGTGTACTAACACCGAGATTAGACCGAAGGGGCAGCGCGTGGAATGTAACATCTTGAGGTATTGTGGGCTGCTTGAAGGAGGCTTTGGGCTGATTAGAGGAGGCAGGTAGGAGTGGGGGATGGTTTGGATGATTTAGGCCAACAGATTAGTGGCTGACAGCGAGTGTAAGTGTTTGCTGGCAGGAGAAGGACCCCAGAGTGTGACCATTTGGTCTCATATTGCCACTTTAATTTATTAATTTGGCTATCCAAATCTATACGATATTGTTCAGTAACTTGTCTGATATAGATATTAAATTGTTGTAACGGTACTGTACTAAAACTGTTTAATGTCTTACAAAAAAAATAGCATATTTCTAAGAAATTGTATTGAGGACCTGGAGAGCTCGGTTACAAAATGCTGTTTCTCCCACATCGGGTACAATAGATCACCGAATATACTATTATATACTAATTAATTATATTATATATATATTAATTATTATTCAGATAATGTAACCCTACAGCCTGGTGGTATGGTGGTCAACAGTTATCCGCCTTTTGCCTACCAAAGTTGACAGAATGATCGCCATTCCTGTTATAGCTCATAATTGAAGTGATAATGAAACCCATATAACATTTACTATAATAGATATGTCAAGTTCAGAAAACGTTTTTCCCTGAAAACAAGTCGTTCATTCAGTTCTGCTTTTCCCCTGTAGTTTTCGCTTTAATCCTAATTAAATTATCTATTTATTTATTACACAGAGTGAGTGAGGGGTAACATGTTGTTTTTGTAATCTTTCTTTTCCTTTTTTTGGCACAAGAAAAGTGGTTTTCAAACGAGAGCAATAACACCCGCCACAATGGTGGACAGCGGTCTGCGTGGTTGCCAAGGGAAACTGGACAGCCATTGTTGCTCTGAAACATCAGTTACATCCTTGATGTATTTTCTCCTATTCACTCTGCGACTGTGGCACAAAGCTCCGTGTTGCTTTATTTGCAAAACAGAGCATCTGTTCAAGAGAGCAACCTCTCTTACAGAAGCTTATGGGCAGACCATGAAGGCAGCAGCTGTTTGAGGCGACTGCAGGCACTTGTGATTTTATTTGGGGTTTCTGAATTGATTATCCAGTCTGATGGTTGTCAGATAAGACACAGGGATCTCTATTGTGAAGCACAGCCACCAACTCAAGTCTACAGTAGGCCCATTCAACTATTATCCATCGTAAGTGTAAATAAGGTTAGTTGGAATTTGAGGAATCCACCAACACTGTTGGGTTGTTTGTGTATGAAACAAATACTTAGTACACTAACACTGCTGTGGTTGTTTTAATTTCAATGATGAATATCTTTAACCAAACTCGTTTAGTTTTCGCCATTATTATCATTCATGTTTTAGGCAGCAGTGCCAAGAGTTGATGGGTGTAGTTAAGAACCGCAACGCGCTGCAGATGGTCCCGCTCTAGCAGCCAGATGTGAAGTGAAGACACAGCGGAAGGTTCCATTCCTTTCTGTCACAGCCTGTTGAAACATCTGGTTTATGTTGATTATCTGGGAATATATGGCCGCCTTTGGTGGGTTTGGTCCTGTTTTGCTTGACCTAATAGTTGAGCTGCATGCTGATGTCACAGTGGCCAGGATAAAGGGACACTCTGTCTATTTATATCTTCCCCACCTGTAATCTGTCGCTGACGGGATTAACGAAACCACTCGCTTCAGCCTGCTTTGTCACACGGGCACACTGAAAATGTGAGTCATGAATTAATCCATGCATCCACAAAAATAAACAAAGAAATATACAACAGAGTGTGTACGGTACATTGAAGGCCCACGCGTGTTTAACATGGGGTCATTATCCGGATGTTCTAGGAAAGGAAGGACAAATATGTCTCTGTTTTTGAACAACCTCGTGTGACACTCTATTCATGTGACAAGCTTCTTTTTTTGGTTTTCTATTTGTGTACAATATGTGCTCGCATGCACGTCTCTCGAGTTGTATGCCTCTTTCACAGATTCTCGTTTAGTTAGCCTGATTAAAAACAGAGAGGAAGAAGAGACCAAACATTGACAGAATATGTCATCCTCCCTCGGCATCCGCCGTCTCTGGTTGCCAATCTCCAGTCATTAATTAGCTGTCCATGACAAACTTCCCAGTTTTCCCAGTCTGATACTAGTGCAGAGCAGCGGACGGCACTGGTAATCATGTCAGCGAGACTTGGCTTAGTGTTCTGAGGGGGCTAAATCTCCCCCATATGGTCGACTGACTGGGGCCCGCACCTTAGCAAGCTCTCATTAAAGTAGTGCCTAATATACCAAGGTAAAGACACACACACATACACACACACACACACACACACACACACACACTCGACTATAAAAAAAACAAATCAAGACATCTGACGGGGGATTGGGCACAAAGGGACTGAAGGACAAGGAGGTGGTGTTTCTGTGTGTGTGTGTGTGTGTGTGTGTGTGTGTGTGTGTGTGTGTGTGTGTGTGTGTGTGTGTGTGTGTGTGTGTGTGTGTGTGTGTGTGTGTGTGTGTGTGTGAGTTTTTTAGACTGATGCTATACAATTGTTGACTTGCCATCTGTCATTAAGAAAAGAGTCCTATCTTTTTGTGTGCGTATGTGTGTGCGTGTGTGTGTGTGTGTGTGTGTGTGTGTGTGTGTGTGTGTGTGTGTGTGTGTGTGTGTGTGTGTGTGTGTGTGCGCGCGCAGAGGAAAGATGAGACGGGAAAGAAAGATGGAAACAGTCAGTGAGGTGCAGATGTCTCCCAGCATAGCGGCTGGAACATGAGGTTCAATGGCAGACTGCTGTATGAGAGGAGCAGGAGGAGGAGAACAGAGGAGAAAGGAGGCGAACATCTGCCATATTCAGATTTTGCTCCATGGCTGGAGTGTTTCTACACAATATTTTGAGTTTGAATGGACCGGGAAACGGACTGCTCATTATCTTGCAGCGCTTGCGACAGGCAGGTTCAAAAAGCACCAATATTACTGAGTCTCACGTGTATTATTCAGCAAACAAACAAAGACAAACAAACCGTAAACACATTTTAGGGGCTGCAACAAAATGTTTGTATTTTCAACATGTCTAAAATGTGTTTACGGTTTGTTTGTCTTTTTGTTAATACCCAGAAAATGGCCTTAAAACCACAACTTCTAAGGTGTTACAAGTGGTTTAAAATGTGTTTTATTTTTTCGAGACAATGCAAGCAGATTTAAAGAATATTACAGAATACAACGTTTTATTCAACTCAAAAAGGATTAATTTCGAGGTATTTTACGTTATTTTATTTGATCTAACAACAAAGTAAACACACGTTGTCATCTTTGTCTGTTTTGACTTGTCCTCAAGTGCCTGATGCCGGCCAGCTGAGGTGGACACGTTGTCAAAAACAGGCTCCTGGACAAACGGACGTTCCAACCAGACAAACAAACACCAGCTCTCAGGGAAGGGGGGAGAAGTGTTTGAGATGAACTCACTTATCCAGTCACGTCATTGTACTCGCCTCTACAGTAGTTCATGAAGTTTAACTGCCTGAACCAAGAAAACCGCCTCTTGTCAACAAGAGTCACATGGTTGAACACGACGGTGATTGATGATTGCGAGGGTATCGTAGGAGGCGGTGTTTGGCCCCTGCTCCGTTTGATAATGTTGTGCCTTACAAGCGTGATTAATTGCAACGTATCTTATTATTGTCTTAACCTGTGATGGATCCAGGTGTCACCATGTTGTAGCTCCTGTTTCCTCCCCAACAAACCGAATGCCTCGAAAAACCTCAAAGTAAGAACAGGAAGTGGTTTTACTCTGTGGACGGTTGTTTACATCTTACCTGTCGACACAAACTAAAGTTAAAGTAGTAAACAACTCAGAGTTGCCCAGTATGAATTCACCCTGGTGGACAGACAGACAGACAGACAGACAGACAGACAGGTATCCGGGCTGGACGGAGGGAATAGCAGAGAACAGCAGTTAGTGAGGTGGAGAGCACTTACTGTCGGCCCTTCAGAGCAACACATGAATGAAATCTTTAGAATGAGGCACGGCTGGGTTTTTGTGTGTGTGTGTGTGTGTGTGTGTGTGTGTGTGTGTGTGTGTGTGTGTGTGTGTGTGTGTGTGTGTGTGTGTGTGTGTGTGTGTGTGTGTGTGTGTGTGTGTGTGTGTGTGTGTGTGTGTGTGTGTGTGTGTGTGTGTGTGTGCAGGGAGTATATGGGGTTGGGTAAAGGGGGTGGGGTGATGCACTTGACAGTAGTTGGAGGGGGGGTGGGGGGTTGTAGTACTTGATTGTTTACTCTAGCCTGCTGCGCTGAGCTATTGTGCTCCTGTGTGTGTGTGTGTGTATGTGTGTATTTGTGTTTACAGAGTACACTGTGTGTGTGTTTGAGTGCGTGCATTTGTATAAGTTTACAGACAGACAGGGAGCTGTACGGCACAATGCCTCTGTGCTGCTTTA
>CM070100.1:4630000-4640000 GCA_036178185.1 Liparis tanakae | reverse complement strand
AGGTAGAGAGACATATTTCATAAGAGACAGCGACGAGAGGATGGGCTAACGATGTCATTGATTTGTTGTGCTATTGAGTGAAGGAGACCTGCTGATCTAGAGGTCTGATAGCATGATTGACCCGCTCCTTGACATCAAGAAAATTGGCAGATGTATGAGAAAAAAACTACAAGCTTCGCCTCACGGGTAAAAGTCTTCAGGACTGAATTAACACGAGAGCGTCATCTGTGTCCTGGTGTTATTGTTATTGCCATGGCGTTATGCAGTTAAAGCCTTCATGTAATCCACCATCTCTCATCTTACTTAGTAATGTCACAGAAACCGCCCCCTTGCTGGACTAAACTATGTTTTAATGTTCTGGAAAATAAAAACGAGGCCCAAATAGTTGTAGTTTTGTAATTGTATTGAATGTGTTATATGAATGCACAGCATGCAAAGAGACCGACGCATTAGTGACTAATGAATTAAGACGGTAATCATGGAGTTGCTGTGGGTAAGTGAGCTTCACCCACCCACTTTGAGTACGTGTGTGTGTGTGTGTGTGTGTGTGTGTGTGTGTGTGTGTGTGTGTGTATGTATGTATGTGTGTGGGGGGTTAGAGAAGTTTGTGTCACGCACAGGTGGTGTTGAGCAGCAGCCCTCCAGCTAAGATGCTAACACCACACTAATCCTAGAGTGCTTTGGGAAGCAACAGACCTCCCCCTCCCCCCCTCCCCCCTTCAACAACGCACATGAACAAACACAGTATACCCCATACATTAGGCTGACTGTAATACACACACACTATAACTGATCCATACACACATGCACCCCCCCCTCACACACACACACACACACACACACACACACACACACACACACACACACACACACACACACACACACACACACACACACACACACACACACACACACACACACACACACACACACACACAGAGCATCAGTGCTCTGGATTAGGATGAGAGCGTTTTGGCTGCGGTGTGTTCAGGTCCCTCTCCAGCTCCGCCAGCAGAGCGGCGGCCACCATGCTCCAGGGAGCCACCGCCATCTACTGGGCAGTAGTGGTACTGCAAGAGGGGCGTGGAGGTAGAAAAATACTTTAGGAATAGACAGGAAGAAAATAAAGGATAAGAAAGGACATTTTTTAATAGTTAGGGCGTGTTTTTCCTCCACACTCTATGGTTAAGTATTGGCAAAAGTGTGAAACTGCAATATGTCGCCAGTGTGTGTGCGTCAGGGTTTGTATGTGTGTGTGCCTCCTCTTTTACCAGCTGGGGGAGCAGAGGGGCACCAGGGCAGCGTGCGTGTGCGTGTGCGTGTGTGTGCGTGTGTGTGTGCGTGTGTGTGTGTGTGTGTGTGTGTGTGTGTGTGTGTGTGTGTGTGTGTGTGAGAATGTGCATCCAGCACAGCCTACCAGGAGGCGCTGGCTGTGTGCAGCTGGCTGTGTGAAATCTCCTAGTGGCCCCCGAGGGATGGCCACACTCCCATGGGTTTCCACTCAATCTGGCCGCCCTGTGGCTGCACTGCCCTGTCCCGACTCTTTGTCACAGCATTAACCACATACACCGAGGGCCTCCCCTCTCTCTCGCTCTCTCTCGTTTAGACTCTTGCTGTCTCTTGCCCAGCCCTCCTCTTTGGCCTCATCTTTTCCTTCAGCATCTTCTTCCTCTTCGGGCTGCTGTAGCCTCCACGTCGTCTCATCTGACACCCTGCTACCACTAGACCTCTAAACCCAGCCGCAGCCTCAGCTTCAGCCCCAATTTTCAACTGAATTCTTTTCAGCACCACTTGTATTTATATCCCATTTTCAGTGATGGGCTGTATTTAAAGCACACCCTCAAACACTCTAACACCAGTCCAGCAGCGATGTGCTAAGGAGACTAATGCACCTTAAGTGGATTGGCTTTAAAGAGCCTGGATTCGCCTTAAGATGTCTGAGCAGACGGAAGTTAGAGCTACATGAGTCGAGGTCACGCACAAAATAGACCGATAAAGTTCTGCGTTATTATAGTCTTTCTTCATTCATCTCTCTTGACATTGATTTTGGAGCAGTAGGGTATAATGGACGGCTCTGAGACTTTCTTTTGGCGCTCATCCCTACTTCCATAACCCCCCATGAGTGTCCTCTCTGCTCCACATCGCCTCCCCCTCTCCCTCACTTCCTTTACCTACCTACCTGATGTTTAGCTAACATCTCTTCCTCCATCCTCTCTGTGTATTATTGCTTTTTACTCAAGTATCACATACACAAACGCATGAAACCCCTCCCCACGCTGATGTTTCTGGAAGAGTTTTGACCTTTTGTCTTTTAAGAAGATAAGAAGATTAGCTCAGGCAGCCGGCCAATCATTTCAGTGCACAATGATTGGCCACATATGACAACGTTGAGATACATGTTGATCTAGAAGAGGTGTGACGAGAGAGAAGAAGGCCAAAGATCCCAGATCTCAAGGTGACCAACAGTCCCAATCGAAGGATATTTAATTTACAAGAGTATATAAAAAAGAGAAAAGCAGTACGTTACATCTTTTACTCTTTTTGACCCCAGCAGTTAAAACCTCCAGAAAATGATTAGAATTAATATTGTTTCCCAAGTTTAAGTGTCAGATGTGTTTGTTGATACCTAAATAGCATTTTAAATAAATAAAAATGTTGATATTTCTTATATGTTTTAAATCGGTGTTTCAAATTGACCCCAAGGAACACCGATGTATACAAGTTGTGTACAGGACAGTGAAAACATATCATCATGTATATTTTATGTTTTCCCATGCAGTTGTCCCCAATAAATTAGGAAGATTCCTGAAATATGAAGCAAAAAAAAAATGCCATTCATTTTGATAGAGACGTTAAACATTAAATGGGGTCAAATTGACCCCAACGGTAATAGGAGGGTAAAGAAGTGACCACCAGATAACCATTTTTTTGTCTTAAATTATTAATTTAGCATTAAATTATTGATGACGACTAATCAGTAATTGAATTGATTCAGCATGACAACATAATGCACTTTTTTGTCAGTTATCAGCACAAGTCTAGACGAGATACCTTCTCCTCTCCTTTGATCAGTCATCTTACAACCAGCCGTCTACTCAGTCACTGGATGAGTAAACCTGTATTCTGTCCTAGCACAGCCAGTGTGTGTGTGTGTGTGTGTGTGTGTGTGTGTGTGTGTGTGTGTGTGTGTGTGTGTGTGTGTGTGTGTGTGTCTGTGTCTGTGTCTGTGTGTGTGTGTGTGTGTGTGTGTGTGTGTGTCCAGATGACACATTCCTCTCCCGGTTGGTGAGCTGCTGTGTATGTGCTGGAACGTGGCAGAGCCTCCGCTCCATCCAGCTCCCCCTACCTCTCCTCAGCACCACCCGCCACCCCTCCAGCTCCCCGAGCGCCAGTCGCACAGCCCCGTCTCTGCGCCATCTGCATATGAGCTCCAGCCTGGGCCAAAGCATTAAATTAAATCCCTGTTTGGGTTGATTAACAAATGGCTGGTGAGCTCACATAGTTAAGGCGTTATTTATTTATTTGTCATCATTTTTCTGTTTTTTTTCCCGGCCGTTTCGTTCTCCGCTGTACGACAAAGCGGGAGAGCAGAGGTGTGCCGGCGTCCTGGAGGAGTTGGAGCGAGACGGAGAGGCTGGAAAGTTTGTCTCATTTGAGTTTTTCTGGCTGACGTCCAGCCTCGCCATTTGTACCTGTTTCCTATTTCCCCGCATTGCTCTCTCATCCTCCCTCTGTCAGTTAATCAGTCGCTAATTGAGTGACAGTCAGTCCGTGCGTCGTTGTAATTGTCCAATCAGAAAGCTTGGAACGGCCATTGTCACAGCTGATTCATCTCTGCCTCTTTCTGCTAAATCCACAAGCTGCAACTGGAACATGTGCCAGCAAGATTCATTTCTCCCAGAAATTCCAAAATAACTTTTAATAAGTGTCGTTGAGTTTATTAAGCCTCAGTTTGAAGCTCATACCAGGAAAGCGGAACACAAAAGGTTCAGGGGTGGAGACCTGGGCGGAGTTAGCCACCTCTATTCAATTCAATTTAATTCAGTTTATTTGTATAGCCCAGTTTCACAAATTACAAATGTGTCTTGGAGTGCTTTACAATCTGTACACATAGACATCCCTGCCCCAAAACCTCACATCGGACCAGGAAAAACTCCCAAATACTCTCACACTTGACCAAAGCAGAATACAGGCATTGTTTGTTTCTAATAGTTGAATTGTTTTGACTTTGCAGCATCTTTGTCAATGTAATTTAATACTTTTCTAACAGTAGAAGCAACGGTTAGTGAGGAAAAGTATGCATCCAATCAAGACGTCAAGTTAGACGGAAGAGAGTACTTCCCTCTCTTCCATTTAGATCTTTTACATCACCCACGTCGTCCTGTATTACTGATATCCTGACGTTCTGACGAGAAACCGCAGATTCCTGTTGTCTTAAGCACTGTAGACTATATTATTTACTAATTGGCCTTCAGGGAAAAGTAAAAGTTTGCGCAGAAAAACTAAATGAAACTGGAATAAGGAGTCCGAGAGAGATGGTGTGGGAAGGAGACCGGCTGCTCTGTTTTCTCCAGCAGTCCAAACTAGAGACATGTGGCTCCCCAGACAAGCTGTCCAGAGTGGGAGAGCTCGCTGGACTCATTACAGGCCGGGCCAAGACGGGAGAGCTTGACAGAACACCATTGGATCATTCGGAGGATTGGAACAGTCGGAACAGGAGCGTGCCGGTCGGTGTGTGCGTGCGCGTGGCTGTATTCATTTGGAACGCCATGTGTGGACAACTGTCCATCTCCTCTCTCCGTCTGTGCCACCCCTGGCTGCCCCCTCCCCCGCCCCCCCAGTGGACGTGTGTACACGCTCACATGCACGCACACGCACGCACGCACACACACACGCACACACGCGCTGTCTAGGCCCCGGCCAGAAGGATTGCTTAAATGTTTTCGGTTGTACTGGACAGCTGAGCGGGGAAGTGGCCAGCCACGGGCTCCCATTGGTTGGACACTTCATCAGGACACTGACTCAGAGGAATGACTGGACTTGGACTGGAGAGCCAGTCATCGCTGCCAGTTGATAATAGTTTTATCAGTTTAACTTTATCTCTTTCCGAGTTTCTCTTTGTCAGTAAGCACATCGCCTTGTTCTTGTCCCTCGGGAAGGTAGCCAGCGTTTCTCTTTTTGCAGGTGGTATTTTTTTGTTTATCAGTTTAAAGCGACACTATGTAATTGTTCCTACCTTAAAATAACAGCTTGAAAAAAATTGTGCCGCTACAATGACTTTTAATATGTTGATTGGGTCTGTGGGCAGAAAACTGGTGAATGTAAGATTTTTTACCCGCCCGCTCCCAGGCTGTAGTATCCGAAAAACTACATAGTGGGGCTTTAATGTTCAATCTGACGAGGGAAAAATAATAGGAACACCTGTTTAACACTTTAAGGTGGAAACAAGTTCACCGACGCCACAAGCTGCGACCTCCGATACATCCAACCCAACACGTTGAGCCAAGGCCTCTTACAGACTTTAACTTTACATTGCTGCGCTCTTATTGCAGGGCTTCATTGTTTGGCTTTTGAGACTTTCTCAATAACGGATCACATTTCCATTCCACTTAAAAAAACCTCTGGTAGAATTTAAGCTCAATCATTTTCTCGCCAGTGATGCAAATACCAATAATGCACATCAAGATGCAACCATGCTCCCTGGTTTTATATCTGTTATTGGTTTGGTCAGAATTTATGATATTATTATTAATATTATTATTAATATTATTATTATTAATATCATTATAGATGATATTTTTTTCCCACTCACTTACAGCCTCCTTCCTCCGATCCTTTTTTTGTTGTTGCTTTACTTCGTTTGCAATTGTTTTCTATTCGGCCTCACTCTATCCATGTTCCCATCAGTAGCGAGTGATAGAAGAAGAAGAAGAAGAAGAAGAAGAAGAAGAAGATGACGCGCTGGCACACAAGGCATTTTCATATTATTCTCCGCCACTACTCCCCTAGCGCACACACACACACACACACACACACACACACACACACACACACACACACACACAGATTCGCAAATCTCACACACACGCACACCTCCACCACCAGCAGCACCCAGAGGTACCGACAGGCCCCAGTCGCATGGTCCCTTTGACGGAGCAGGTGGTTTTCTGTGACGTGTTAACGAGCACGGCCTGCTGTCATTTCCTCTTTATATGGATGTCACAAATAGAACACACACACACACACACACACACACACACACATCGCTGGTTGATTAAAAGGAGGTAGAGAACATTCTTCCATGGTTTTCATTTCTGCTGTTGATGAAATAAGAAAGTGAAATGTTTACACGGCTCCGGCTTTTCAAAGTGTTGAGGTTCTACGTTTCCTTCACCAGAGCCGTGCGTCTCGGTCTTCCTGCAGCCGCGCCCTCGGCACACGTGTCCAGCCTCATGCCTCCAACTATGTGTGAATCCACACGCGTGTGCGCTTTAATCCACGTGGCGTGGACATGTCTGACACTGGTGTAATCCTGCAGTGGGTCATCTTGTGAAGCCGTGTTGCCACCTGAGTGCCAGTCTGGGTAAAACGCCACCAGCTGCTCAGCAGATGTTATTGGTTACTGCGGTGTTAGTAAGAAGAGTCATTCTCTACGTGTAATCTTATCTCATCTCGTCTCATCTCATCTTTTCTCATCCCTCATCCCATCGTCGGCCCCTTGATGGCGACCAGTGGTTTGTGTGTGTGAGAGAAAGAGAGAATGTGAGTGTTGTTATTTTGAGTTTATACGCGTGTTTGTGTGGATGTGTGTGTCCATTTGGTAGAGGGGTCATGGCCTCGACACCTGCCCATGTATCAGCCAGATGATGTTCCTGGCATGGATAGTTTGCTTGTTGTGCTGGTAAACATGTTTTTGTCATTTTTTACATGATAATCCGATCGGAATCTGGCAAGCACTGTGAGAGTCATAGAGATGCTGTGTCTGTGTGTGTGTGTGTATAACAACTAGTGTGTGTGTGTGTGTGTGTGTGTGTGTGTGAAATCCTTTGGACAGATGAGTTGGGTGGGACAGGCTCTTATCCGTCATGGGAATAAAATCTGTATTTAAAATCATTATCATTATTGCTATTAGTACTTTCCATTTACCATCATGGTCGTCATAATCCTCATTACTCCTGAGTGCTCAATTGCCTTCAGCAGCATCATCCCTGTTGCCCTCACAATCTGAGTTCATGTCTGCTTGAACATATATGAATCTAAATGTTCCTTTCTCTCCCTTTATATCCATCTTTTCTTCAGGTGAATACATAAAGAACTGGCGGCCGCGTTACTTCCTGTTGAAGACGGACGGCTCCTTCATCGGCTACAAAGAGAAACCTCAGGATGCAGACCTGCCCTACCCCCTAAATAACTTCTCTGTCGCAAGTACGTTTCCTACCACACACACACACACACACACACACACACACACACACACACACACACACACACACACACACACACACACACACACACACACACAGGGAGAGTCCACTGGTCTAGGCAGGTTTTTATATATATATATATATATATATATATATATATATATATATATATATATATATATATATATATATATATATATATATATATATATATAGAACAGCAACATTGAGTAGGAAAACCTTTTCCACCCATCCCATGTTTACAGATATTCCCAACTGGTGGATGCAGATTTTAGATTTCTGAAGCACTAATTGGATCATCCTTTTGTTTTTAGTTATGCCAACTCACAATTTACCGTCTTTGCTGTAATAATACTGTCACAACAGGGTTTAGGGTGGACCCAAATACACGACTCAGGAGACAGAAAATGCTGATAAAAATGCTTTAGTTAAAGTCTTATCAGGAATGAAACAGAACAAATAAACAAACACATAGTGGCTCAAGGGCTCGGTCTGAGAACACAAGACAATCTGTCAGAGGACAAGTGGAAGTGAGGGAGCTAAATAGTGAGGCACTAACGAGGGAATGGGCTGCAGGTGAGAAGGGAGTGAGGACCAGGTGAAGGTAATGAGGGACTAACGAGGTGATCAGAGGCAGGTGAGGGAGTTGGACTAACGAGATGGGAAGCAGGATCTGGAATGACAGGATGAAAACAACTAATACGAAAAGGAAGGTGTGGAGCTAAATTGTTACAAATACAGTAACATTCTGTACGCCGGTATACAGAGAGTCAGAGACTACTTGCAACATGTCTACGTACCTGCATATTCTTTCATATATGCTGCACTCATGTATGCTGCACACTAATCTGTCTGCTCATAATGAATTATTCTGATTGTTCAGCAACTCCTGCTGTGATGAACCTCTGCAGGGAACATTACAGTCTAGAGCCCAACTTCTCTTGGTGTGAGGGAATCAGGGTCTCGCTCTAGGGCACTTCTTCAGGGACACGAACCAATGAGCCTATGTCCTCTGATTGATTATATTTAGATATTTCTTAAATGGCAATGCAATTCACTTCTACCATGTACATGTTGTAAGGTATTCTGAATCTTCGCAGATGGTGGAAAACAGGCTTCCGGACGCGCGTGAATTAAGTTATCAACATTTAATGGCAGGAAGTGTAGAACAAACATTCAAAGCTCATGCAATGTCATCGATTTCTGGCTCCTCCAAAGCTACCTCCAATCTCCAGAGTTTTTAATCACCTGGCCCCGGGTCAAAACGTCATTTCCGGTCAAGTATTTTCACAATAAAAGTCCCGTCTATTATTGTCTGTATTAAAGTTATCTTCACAATAAAAGTCCCTTGTTATTGTAAGTCCCGTCACGGATTTCAACCGGCTTCGTCGATCTATAATACTAACATACAGTCACTCTCATGAACATAGAGTAGACATAACCCCTATTCTTCATAATACATTAATAACAATATCAATATTCTCCTTAATATGTTCTATTATAATATCTTTCTATATGTATTAATTTCAAACATAAGACCCCTGCAGATGTTTTCAAAATAAACTATTACAACCTAACGATGTGCATGCAAGATTGCCGAAATGGTCTCGTGGTTTCATCACATAGAAGTACCGTGAAAAGGTACAACCGTTAGTGAGTCACTTTCACTTCTGGTGTGACAAAACAACACGCCATCAGTCTTCACAGTGCTGGTATGCCTTACAGAATCCACTGAGGGCTCTAATTAACCATTTATCAGTATATCATCTGTCTGCACCTGGTTAACAAGCCCCACAGCGTCTTTGACATATGTAATTAACCAGCTAATGAGTTAACAAGATTAATTTTAATGTCTCTCAGTCTCATTATCCCCACCATCAACTCTCATTGTTCATACAGTACATGCAGACTGGCAGTAAAACTTTGTGTCTGCTCTCCAGTCGTTCATCTTTGGACTAAAAAAAGGTGACCTGTAATCTGATAGAGGACAGAACTGACCTGCCACTCATGTTTAGTCCTCATAAGATGTTCGCTTTTAGAATTAAGGCGGACATTACTTTTACACACATTTTCAATTTGTCATTTAAGACCATAATGCACGTCAAGTGTTGCTCTTTTAGAACGGTGTGTTACGTTTGAAGGAGATCTGGTTTTGTTGTATGTTCCCTTCAGAATCTGCTGCTGTCTAGCTATCACACATGCCATTATTACACAGTGGATTTGATTTAGCTTAGTTAAACTTCTTATACAGTGATTTACTTTTATTTTCTGGTAAAATCAAGCACACTTTTTTTTAAAGTTAAAATGCAAACTTCATGGGAGGGCTACGTATGGACAGATGCTCATTCTTTACAAAGTTTAATAGTTTTAATGGACCCGTATACGGCTAACGCTCTTACGGTGGTGACAAGATGGCGATTATTTACGAGTTTTAATTCATGTTTATTCACCTAAAGAGAGAAAATAAAGAAGTTTCACTAGCAGTAAGTTTCACACCAATTCATACACGGGGATCCGTAACAGTTACACTTTAGGCATTGGTTGAACATGTCAGA
>CM070100.1:4620000-4625000 GCA_036178185.1 Liparis tanakae | reverse complement strand
TTGTTCACGTCAGTTATGCCTCTTTAGTGTTTTCTGCTCACATGTCACAGTTCCACAAGATTAACACTGTTTTAGTCAGTTTAAAATCAAAAACGTTACTGATATTTGACCAGATATACAATTTCTGGAGTTAATAAAACGTCAGTTCGGTGTTATTCTATTCTTCTCATCTCTTCTCTTGAGAGGGAAACTTGGCCCTGTTTATAAACCATTATATTCATCATCGTTAAATACAGTTAACGCGTCTACAAATGCTGATGCATGGCTGGCCTTCTGCTACAGATGACGGTCTCTCTCTCACACACACACACACACACACACACACACACACACAAAATCAAACCCACACACTTTCTCTCAACAGATGTTGAACCGTATCGTTAATGGAAAGTCAATGGGGAGGAACAATGTTAGCAAACAACAATGCATTGTTCCCACTAATGCATGAGTGTGCATTTACATTTAGATACAGACACACACACACACACACACACACACACACACACACACGCACAAACACACACAGACTGGTCGGCATTAGTTCTGCACCATGATCATCGCTCATTTGGTTGATCCTCCAGTTGACCATGTTTCCTCTCTGTTGAACAAATGGGCATTTATGTTAATTAAAAACACCATCGGCCCTTTTAAAACCCGGTTAAATTAGTGCACAAGTCCTGCAGGAGAATCAGGGACCGATATTCAATGTAACTCCTGTGTAATGAATTGTTACCGGGGCTGGTTTCAGTTAATTGTTACCAAATGTATGTCTGCATGCATCGGTTGTTCCTAGAGCTTTTCATGTCGGGATAATGCCTGACGGGGCATAGAAGAGTAATATCACTGATACCGCTGCTTCTAAACTGATGTTAATTTGATTTAAAGTAACTAGGGCTGTATATAATGATCGCTTTCTTTCATAACTTATCTGATAAGTTAAGTTAAACCTAACCCCGCCCCCCCACCCCCATGATATTCAGTTTATTATCACGTTAACCAAAATAAATATAGTCAATTCCTCGCATTTAAAACAAGTGTTTTATAGTTTTGCTTCGAAAAATTACTAAAGTGATTCTAAAAAATTGTTTTTGATTAGTTTTCTGTCTAAAGACGTGCCGTTCTACGTTAGATATATATATATATATATATATATATATATATATATATATATATATATATACTTTATTAATCCCCATGGGGAAATTAGTCGTTACAATAGCAGCACCAATAAACTAAACACACAAGAGTAAAATATAAATATAAGAAACAGAAAAAGTGACTGTGCACAAAGTGAAATATAAAATATAAAATAAAATATATGTGTGTATATAATATAATATATATATATACAACATATATGCAAATACGACCTTCAGACCATGCAAGAACACTGGATTTCCCGAAGAGGACATTTAAAGGCCCACGTCTCCAGTTCAACAGTCGTGCGTCCGAAGCTGTGGACGGGGTGCAGGAGCTGACCTTTGTCTCGTTGTGTGTCGTTGTGTGTCGTTGTGTCTCGTTGTGTCTCGTTGTGTGTGGTGGACTCAGAGACGAGTGGACGGAGGCCATCCAGATGGTGGCCGACAAGCTGCAGAGACAGGAGGAGGAGCGGTTCCAGTGCAGCCCCACCTCCCACATCGACAACATGGTGGAGGAGGAGATGGACATCTCCACCACGCACCACAAACGCAAGGTAACCCATGGCAACGGGAGGAGCGAGCGGACGCACACCGACACAGACTCACTCTCACACACTCAACACTCAACAGGCAGAAATTATTCCAGCTGTGATATCGCTGATGCTTATCATTGTCCAAAGATGATCGAACCCAATTCAAGCAAAGGAAAAACATTCATGTAAATGTGAATTTATTTTTTTATTAATTAGATATACACTACCGTTCAAAAGTTTGGGGTCACCAAGACAATCTTGTGTTTTCCATGAAAACTCACACTTTTATTTATCAAATTAATTGCAAAATGAATAGAAAATATAGTCAAGACATTGACAAGGTTATAAATAATGATTTTTATTGTAAATATTAATGTTGTTCTTCAAACTTGTGGCTCAAAGGAAGGCCAGTTTTAGAGCTTCTCTCACCAACATAACTGTTTTCAGCTGCGCTCGAATAAAAAGGGTTTTCAAGGGTTTTCTACCCCTCCATTAGTCTTCCAATGATAATAATAATAATACATCAAATTTCTATTGCGCTTCTCATAGTACTCAAAGACGCTTCTAAGGCGATAACAAAATGTACCACTAGAACTCTGGAGATGGGCCTCTACACACACTGGAGAGACTTCATTAACACCAGAGAATAGTCATTTACCACATTAACTATGTAGAGAGAGTATTTCTGATTAATTTAATGTTATCTTCATTGAAAAAAAGAAAGAAAAATAAGGACTTTTCTAATTGACCCCAAACTTTTGTAGTGTATAAAATAAACCACTCACACTATCACGGGTTTAAGGGGGTTTCATTTGGAAAGTTCATTAACATCTGTAGAAATACATTTTTCAATGTTTAAAGGGGGATTTTTGTTCTAACAGTGGCACTAGACCAAACATCAGAGGGTCACTAATCCGTTAGGCGTCATTAAAGAGGGACCATTAACTTCACTGCTGGAAGATATTGTACGTATGTAACCGACATGTATTTGTCGCTCAAAGTATTGATGTTTAAGTACTGAAGATTGGCGTCAGCTGTCCGGTCAGACTAGTAATCTTGTTAATTATGCAACAATTATGCAAAATGAGTTGTATTTAGTGCTTGGCTGCTTGTCATTTGAGAAGTGTGGCTTCCTCCGTCCAATGGAAAAAGGATTTTGTAGAAAACCACGATTACCTTTCTCACAGCAAGGTGTGTGTGTGTGTGGGGGGGAAGTATGTGTACTGAAACACGTCATTAGTATTGAAACCCAGGGTTCGTACGGTCATGGAAAACCTGGAAAAGTCATGGAATTTTAAAAAGGTCATTTCCAGGCCTGGAAAAGTCATGGAAAAAACTTAAATCACAAAAGTTTTGGAAAAGTCATGGAAATGTGTTATAATCACGTTCATTTACGTCGAGTTTAAAATAATTCATGTGTTTTTGAAAGGAAGACGCTCAAAAAATAAGCCGGCGTGCGCCAAGTCCAAACAGATGGATTTGCACATAAAGGATAATAGTTTGATTAAAAGAATAAACATTTATAGAAGTGTTTCTAAGAATAAACATGTATAGTAATGTTTATTCTTTTAATCAAACTATTGTCTCTCATTCACTTGTTTCATTTAAGGTATATTGTATGCTTTGTAATTCTCCTTGTTTGAATACTTGAATACTCATTTATACACCGAGATTTCAGTTTGGTCCTGGAAATTTGGCTTAAAGTCCTGGAAAAGTCCTGGAAATCCACAGGTCAACATGTGTACGAACCCTGGAAACTTTTACATTTAAACAATACACTGCTCTATAGCACCAGATGGACTCATTCACATCCACTACTGAACTCAAAGTGAAGACGAGTTGATGATTTTCTGCGTTTCCGTCCCCAAGACGATGAGCGACTTCGACTACCTGAAGCTGCTGGGGAAGGGGACCTTCGGGAAGGTCATCCTCGTCCGAGAAAAGGCCAGCGGCAAATACTACGCCATGAAAATCCTGAAGAAAGAAGTCATCATCGCCAAGGTGGGTCCGGCTCTTTATCTATTCACAGACCGCCACGTCTTCTCTTCCCGTTTAAAATGCAACTAAAATGTATTCAATTATGTATTCTGATTACTTGTTAACGTCGAGGACAGTGTCATATTTCAGTATCTGATATTTTTATGGCATTTCTTATTTCTTATTTACTTATTAATGTGCTGGATTGAACATGTTTGAACCGTATCTGTGCAGGATGAAGTGGCTCACACACTCACAGAAAGCAGAGTACTAAAAAACACCCGACACCCCTTTCTCACTGTAAGTACCTCACACACACACACACACACAAACACACACGTACACACACACTCTTTAGATTCAGACATCTGTGCATGTGCCAATGTGCCGACATCTGTAGGAGCGCACGTCGCATCCGCAGACCGCGTATTGATCCTATACATACCTGAGTCTCTGGAGGCTAATTATGAGTTGGAGACCACGTTGTTGGACATTAACGACGGCATCTGTCGGCTTTACGCTCTCCCTCTCTGGCGTAGGACGCTGCTCATTTCAATCACACTCTGTAAATGAACGCATAGACGAACACACACTCACACATAAATGAGCACGCACACCCCTGTCACATCTGCAGCCTGCAAAGAGTCTGCGACCAACTGTTCTTTTGTGGAGCGGCCTCCTCCCACCAAAGGAGGCGCACGCGGCCGAGGACGGCGAGGACGGCGTGAAGCCACCGATGATCTCGTGTCGCCGCTCCGTCTGTTTTTCGCTCCGGTGGGAACGGACGACATCATACGCCGTTAGGAAAATCTAAAAACTGTATTTGATGTTATTCGAGTTATCCCTCCGTATGGACGTAAAAGGAGAGAGAGCTGTTGTGTCAGTCAACGCATTTAGTTTGTTACAAAAAGAAGTGATTTTAACTTCTTTTAAATCACTTCTTAAAACCCACTTTTATAGAACTGCTTTTAAGTGAGGTCGTCCTTTTATGTTTTTATTTTAATTGCCTATTTGTTTGGTTTTAGTTGTATTCAATGCTTTTATGGTATGGTCTTTTTAGTTTGCCACCATTTAAGTTGTGTTTATGCTTTGTTTATCTGTAGAGCACTTTGTAAACCTTGTTTTTAAAAGTGCTATATAAATAAAATTATTATTATTATTATTATTATTATTATTATTATTATTATTACCATCACTTCTTTTCTTTTTGCACTGTGGGATCATTGGAGTCCACTATGTATCGTACCTTTTAATAATCTGGCTGCATAACGGCAAATTATTTTTTTTAAACAAGAGAACAAACATTTGACTTTACTGTGGAGGAAACTGTTCCTGAAGTTGTGTTGTGTTT
>CM070100.1:4600000-4617500 GCA_036178185.1 Liparis tanakae | reverse complement strand
CTGCCACAGAGGTAGAGAGGTAGATGGCTCTGTCTGAGCGTCTGCCTGGCAGCCTTGGCCTCAGCGCTGCTTCCAGCAGCCAAGAAAGCAGAAAGGAGAAAAAGGCAGACAGAGAGTGAGAAAAACACTTCAGCCATTAAAATTAAAAGGTTGAGTGGCTCCAGCACACGCCTGAAGTTTAGTTCCCTCCTCTGCATCTGAGTGCGTCTGCACTGCCACGATGTGGGGGAATGGGATGAGGTTTTCCTCATATACAACTTTGAAGCAAAGTCCCGAGTAGTAAAACGTGGATTCAGTGGGATATCACATCTGATCTTGGTCCCACTTTATCACTTACCTGGTGCAATATCATGTGCAATATGTTTAAGTACTTTTTGTTTATATATACTTTTCTATTCAGTCTGTACATTAATATTCCACTGTTTTTTTATAATGCTTATTTCTATTATTTCTATTACTTGTTTCTATTTTATTATTCGTTTTTAATTCACTTGTGAGCAATGCTACTGTGATCCTGTAATTTCCCCACTGAGGGACTAATAAAGGACTATCTTATCTTATCTTATCTTCTGTTTTTGATTCTGTTTTTCTTGCAGTTGGAAAACCTGATGCTGGATAAAGATGGCCACGTCAAGATCACAGATTTCGGCCTCTGCAAGGAGGGCATCACAGACGCTGCTACCATGAAGACGTTCTGCGGCACGCCCGAATACCTCGCACCCGAGGTAATTTACTAGATTTATATCTATTTTATTTTTTCCCTCTGGTTTGATTTCTCTCTCTCTTATTAATTTCCTTGATCTACCTTTTATTATCGAAGACAACATATTTTTTCACAACTTTCCACTTTCCAGTCTTCCTCTCCCCTCTAGCTTGGATCTTCACCACCACCCACCCATCTTCACAATATGTAGTCCAATAATAGAATAACCTCCTTATTCACAATCAACTCACGTGACTGTGCCTCACTAATATGTGTTGTACGTTATGGGAGCTCCATGCAACATCTACAGAGACAGCCATTCACTGTGATGTCAGGGTGAGAGTCAGCTGGCATTGGTTCATCATCTGCTTTTTTTATTATTCAGAAAGATCTTAATCACTTTTAGTTGACTTTTATGACTTCAAATATTCTTCTTTTATAATAGTTTTAACTACACTATCGTTCAAAGGTTTGGGGTCACCGAGAAAATGTTGTTTTCCATGAAAACTCACACTTTTATTTATTAAATGAATACAAGATTAATACAAAATATAGTCAAGACATTGACAAGGTTATAAATAATGATTTTCATTGTAAATATTAATGTTGTTCCTCAGACTTGTGGCTCAAAGGAAGGCCAGTTTTAGAGCTCCTCTCACCAGCATAACTGTTTTCAGCTGCGCTCACATAACAAGGGTTTCAATGTCAAGGAATAATCTGTTTATGGAAAATGCAAAATAAAAAGTTATAAAGAAAATATAAAAGGGTGTCAAGGGGGTTCTACCCCTCTGCTAGTCTTCTAAGGCGATAACACAATGTACCACTAAAACATGGAGATGGGCCTCTACACACCTCTGTAGAGACTTTATTAAAAAACAGAGAATAGTCATTTACCACATTAACTATGTATAGAGTGTATTTCTGATTAATTTAATGCCATTTTCATTAAAAAAAACAGTGCTTGTTCTTCTTTTTTCTAAGTGACCCCAAACTTTTGAACGGTAGTGTATGTACACTGTGGCACTCTGAGATTCATGGATGAAGAGTGCCTTACAAATGGAATCCATTATTATTATTATCATCTGCCAAAAACGATAAGATTCAATCACTTTGACAAATTGTACAATACAAAACAAACATCACATTTAAATAGATGTTAGACAATATTCTGCTCTCCTCTTGCACACATGGGCATCTGATAACATACAATACGGTATTTGGGTTAATTTCTGAACATGTGAAGAGTGAATTGAGCCCAAATGGGAATGAATTATCCATAACACAATGGAGATCCTATAATATTATATAATATAATCACCTGATACATGACATACATCTCAGGGACTGTGTTTTAAATTCTGTAAACTGAGCAATACCGTAATACATAAAAGCATCTGTGACATTTACACACGCGTCGTATACCCTCGAGTCATGAAGCGATGCCCTTCGTCACCGTGCGGTTTGTGAAGGGCTCCGAGGTTTGAAACCTTCGTACAGTGGAAATTATGCGTGTACATTTTAATTAGCAGATTTCACAGGCGAACGCTTTCCATAATATCAGGGTGAACAGTAAATATGCAGCTTATGCGTGTGAATGGGGGTGTTGGTTGAATTGGAAACGGGCGCAGCGCAGCGCTTACCTCACACACACACACACACACACACACACACACACACACACACACACACACAGGTACACGCACATAACCATGTAACTACACTCTTGTAATAGTTTTCCGCAGCCGTCCGCTGTCCAGCCATCAGCGCTGCTTCACTCGAAGGCCGGCAGATCAACTGGCGAGAGCTCAGCAGGACCGTGGGTGGTGGAGATGTAGATGTGGAGATGAAGGCAGAAGAAGAGAGGCATAGTGTAGATCCCACTTGGAAAAAGTACGGAGGACAATTTGGCGCAGCATTTTGTGCTTTTTTTTTTTAGTCCCTTCCTTTTGCGTGCCAAAAGCTGATTGGAGGCTGTTGGTTATTTTTCACAGGATGTGCGTCTGTGTGCATTTCTGCGTGTGTGCCGTGTGTGTGATTGCAGTAGAAAGTGCAGGCTAAAGCGAGGCAGATGGCGGCAGATGGGCGAGGTTGGAGGAAGGTGCTCGGAAAAAACCTGGAAATCTACACTACCGCCGCCACTCACCCGCCCGCACGCTCTGCTCGCCCGCCCGCGTGTAAAAATAACACAGTTTGCTCTGAGCCAAGTTACAGAGATGCAAAGTAGCCGGGATTAAACAGAGAGGGGTAGGTGGGGGTTTAAGACAGAGGGAGAGGAGAAGGGAGAGACAATATTTCAGGGTTACAGAAGTATAAATTGCCATCACTGGAAAGGGCAGATGAGAAGTGAATGAAGGGGGTTTGTGATTCTACTACGTGCCCGAAGAAACGGAATTACTCTTCGATTGATTGTTCCAAGGATTGTCATGAATAAACAATAAGCAGTGGGAAAGTCCTGGAAACCGAATCAGAGAAAACATGTGGAGCCTTTATCTCTATTTTCACATATTGTTTGACTTTTCTTTTCTTTTAATTAAGAGAAATGGAGTTCCACTTTTCCAATTCGTTACCCCAACCCCTTTTTTATTATTAACATTTTTTTTTTATGTTGTGAACTGAGTTTTTTTTTTTTTTTTTTTAGATATATTGTAACTACATGTTCATAAGCATAGTAGCCCAGTCAGCTGTTAGTAAAGCATCAGCACGGTGTCAGCGTGGACCTCCCTCCACACGATGACACGTTGGAGATGGAAGGTCTCTGTGTGACTGCAGCATATGTGAGTGTGTGTTCACTGTGCCCAGTATATGAGGTGTGTGTTTGTGTTCCCAGTAGCCTGCTGGGTATCTGGGCTGGTACAGCCACAGGCTGTGTGTGCCCGGCCCATCTCGTCCTGTCCAGGCTGCCAAAGCCCCTGCCCCGCGAGCGGCATCTAGTTGCCACATAGCCGCCCCATAGGGACCGGGACAGGACGAGACCTTCTTTCTAACGGCTGCTTTTTCATCACAGCTTTCCCTCCTCTTCTTTTTCCGCTTCTTTCATCTCCCTTTCTTCTCTCCTCTCTTGCTGGTTTATCTAACGTGTTACTTCTACTGCCGTGTCCTACTTATTTGTCCTGTCTGTTTCTAAAATATACAAATAATAACACATATTGTACACTTTCTCACGCACGCATGCACACACACACGCACGCACACACACACAAACACACACACACACACACACACATGCACAATCCCATGCCTCCCTGCCTAAGGCAGTGGGGCAGCATTCTGGCTCTGTGTGGATTAATCTGCTCCCTGCCTGCAACCGAGCTGCCACCACTTTCTTTGGTCCCAGGACACACATGCACACACACACCTACACACACACACACACACACACACACACACACACACACACACACACACACAGTCTTACACTGGCATGCATATACATTTCTGTACCGTTTTGTACAAAGACTCCACACACAGCCCCACAGACCTGCATTGAAAACCTCCTTGAAAACTGTTCTGAATTATTTTTAAATAATGTGTGTGTGTGTGTGTGTGTGTGTGTGTGTGTGTGTTCCTCCCTCCTGAAGCTGCAGAGAATGAAACACACCAAGAATATCCTAGTTTGCCGCACTCTCAAAACTTTATGAATTTGATGAGAACGGATAAATATTCCATCTGCTGTGTGTGTGCGCGTGTGTGCATGTTTGTGCGGGTTCACATGTGTGTGTGTGTGTGTGTGTGTGTTTGACAGTCTCCCAGCAATCTAAGCCAGTGTTATCCCTTCAGCCGTACCAATCAATAGTATATCTGGAGCTGGCGGCGCTTCGTTCCCTCAGCTTTTCTCCGCAGCTGCCAACAGGGTGACCAGCGTAATACACACACACACACACACACACACACACACACACACACACTCTTTTATTCACTTCTCGGCACATGTTGACTTGCACACAGTGAAGCAGCCGCCTGCATCATTAGCAGTTTAGTGTGGAGTGTGTGAGCTCAGTCGTTAATGACCAGCTTTCGGAGCACGGAGCTGCTGTGGAGCCGCCGGCAGCTGTTTGCTGTTTCCTCTTACCTCGTCTCATCGCACCATGACATTCAACATAATCTACAGAGGCTCACCTGCAGCTTTGATTGTAAATTACAAGTCCCTCACATAAATGTGGGTTTTAACCAGCAGGTTTCCTGTTCTGCAATATCAACAGCACATTGAATTATTATCACTGAAGGGCCCGGAAATAGATTCTGAATAGTCTGATTGCTGATCATCATGAAATGTATTTATGAGAACAAGTCATTCAGAAGCATCACACTCATGGGTATTCAGCACCATTAAACTGGCAGTTTTTAATCTAAAGCTGAAGATTTTATAAACTCGAACCACTCGATGTTCTTAAATATTCTTAAATATGCATTTCTCAAGTTCTTAAATATACATTTCTGTTCGCTTTTGTTTTTCTTAGTCGTATCCTCAGTCTTGCTCCTGCACGGCCGATATTAGTTCATTCAGTGTATGGCATTTCATTTTGCGGTGATGACATTTGCTCTATAGTTTAAATATGTAATTTATTATAATCCTAACTTGTTTCTGTCGGTAAAGTATATTTTTTTATATCTTTGCATTCGTGTCTTAGTGCCTGGTCGCGTCCACCCTGCCGAGTCCATTATTAACAGTGAGTGAGATGTTGTTATTATTGGCGAGATATTTAACATATGCTGTTCTGGCTGCTCTCCAACTATGTCTGTCTGTCAGACACACACACACACACACACACACACACACATTGATGCAACACAAGCACGCATACACTCACTGTGTTAAAAAGTGTATTACGTTAATTAAGGCCTCTAAAGCACCTGAAATACCTCTCGTTCTGCAACTGCCCCCTTTTTCGTCTCTTCCCTTCCTCGCTCTTCCAGAGGTGAGCGAACAGGCCCGTGACGGGATGAGAGAGGGAGGGAACAAGGAAGGGAGGACATGGTTAGAGGACTGAGGAGGCAGGAAAGGACGGGATGGAGAGGATAGCGCAAGGAGAGCAGGAAGGAAGCTCAGACACAAGACTTTGATACGGGATGGACTTCTTTCACGGAAGCTCTTTCCTAGACACACACACACACACACACACACACACAGCAGCTTACAATACAGTACCTGTGCTAGCCAGCTTGGAGCAGCTCCCTGACTCCCTGACTGTAACAGGGGCCTCTGAAGACCTGCCATCCCCTGATGTTTTCCTCTGTGTGTGTGTGTGTGTGTGTGTGAGTGTGTGTCCATTGAGACAGGGGGGACTTACCCTCTAAGCCTCAGCGAGTGTTATCTGTGCGACCGCTTCTGTTCTTTTCAGACAACTTTTACTGTTTCTTTTTATTTTATTTTTTCCCCCCCTCGAGCAAAAAGACTTATCGACTTTTCTCTCGCTGTCTGCGCTCGCTCGTCCGCCCCTTCGCCGAATACCTCGGGCGGTCTTTCTCGTTCCCGATAAAATAAGTGCAGAAACGCAGAATAAAAGCAGATGTCCATAAAACAAATGGTCCCGTTTTAAAAACTCACGCACACACACAAAACAAAAAAAGGCAAACGTTGTGTTTGTGTCCAGGGTTCGTACGGTCATGAAAAACGTGGAAAAGTCATGGAATTTTAAAATGGTAATTTCCAGGCCTGGAAAAGTCATTAAAAAAACTTAAATCATAAAAGTTTTGGAAAAGTCATGGAAATTTGTTATAATCACATGTTCATTTACGCCGAGTTTTAAATAATGAATATGTTTTTTTTAAAGAAAGACGCTCAAAATATAAGCCGGCGTACGCTCTCAATACACAAAATGTTCTAAATTTTCCATTTTCTTACCGAGATTTCAGTTTGGTCATGGACATTTGGTTTAGAGTCCTGGAAAACCCATTGAAAAGTCATGGAAAAGTCATGGAAAAACATTGGTCAAAATGTGTAAGAACCCTGTGTGTCTCTCTCGGCTCCCTCCAGGTCCTGGAGGACAACGACTACGGCCGGGCGGTGGACTGGTGGGGTTTGGGCGTCGTGACGTACGAGATGATGTGCGGCCGACTGCCGTTCTACAACCAGGACCACGAGAAGCTGTTTGAGCTCATCCTCATGGAGGACATCAAGTTCCCGCGCACGCTGTCGTCCGACGCCAAGTCCCTGCTGGCGGGCCTGCTCATCAAAGACCCCAACAAACGGTCCGCTCGGGGTTCAGGGGATGCAATGGGAACGGATGAACTGGGAGTAGATGCATGCAGGCGGGTTTCCCCCACTTGTTATTTTGAAAGTAAAAAATATAAATAAGTGTAATTAAATAGTCATAATAATAATGACTTTTGATGACTTCTATGAGCGAGCTCTGTTGGTTTTATTAATAATAATAATTTTATTTATATAGCACCTTTTAAAAAACATGTTTACAAGGTGCTCCACAGAGAGTCAAAGCAAAACAAGTGGAATAGTAAGAAACCAATATTACATTTAAAAGTATATATTAAAATTTTAAAAATAAATGTTATTATTACATGTCATTTAGCAGACGCTTTTATCCAAAGCGACTTACAATAAGTGCATTTCAACCTAGAGTACAAACTAAGAACAACAAGAATACAGAAAGTAACATTTCCTCAGCATAGTCAAACTACAAAAGTACCATATTAAAAAATTTAATTTAATTAAATTAAAAACAGACAAACAAAACTAGTGGAACCAAAGTCCTGCATAAAAAGACAAGATCACTTAAAAGCTGTTCTATAAAAATGTGTTGTAAGAAGTGATTTAAAGGAAGTCATTGTGCATTCCTCTCCTCTTCCCTAGGCTCGGTGGAGGCCCAGATGACGCCAAAGAAATAATGAGACACAGTTTCTTCTCTGGCGTCAACTGGCAGGACGTGTATGATAAAAAGGTAAGTAGCCACGGTTTGTAAAACTACGTTTGCACGGTGACGTATTGGTTCATGCATGGAGCGTGATCGGATGCTGGAGACGTGCCTCGCCATGAAGCTGCGACTTCTTTCCTTTCCGAGTGGTGAAACCAAATAAAGTTCAAACTTAGATGCGATGCATATTCACCTGAAGCACTCTTCTCATTGTTACGCCTCTTTTGATAACATTTTTAAATGGATGAATTGATCAAATCAGGACATTTTAGACGGACATGAATGTAGAATGTAACTTGACTAGTCGCTGGAGTAAAACATTAGGTTGTATGACATTTTTAATACATACTACAATAACGTACTACTATTTTATGACTTCTTATGGCTTTATGACTCTTTAAATGACATATTATACATGACATTTTTATGAATACTCCTATGACAAACTATACTGTGACTTCTTAATGACTGGTATGGGAGTTTTTTAATGACTTTTTATAAAATACAAGTACGACATAATATAATATAACTTTTTGTCACTTATTTAACAACATACTATTCTACTACTATTCTGAATTAATTTTATTCCATTTTTATGACTTTTAATGTCACAAAATACAATAACATTTGTATTTCATACTGTCCTCTGACATTTTATTACCTTTTTCTGACATACTACAAACTATTTACTCATAGACTGTATACTGTGAGCTCTAGATGACAAACAATAATATTACATGACTTTGTATGGCATACTACATACACTACCGTTCAAAAGTTTAGGGTCACCCACCCAGACAATTTCATGTTTTCCATGAAAATTCACTTTTATTTATCAAATTAATTGAAAAATGAATAGAAAATCTAATCAAGACATTGACAAGGTTAGTTTTTTGTTTGGAATATTATTTATGTTCTTTAAAGTTAAAGTTAAAAGAAGGACAGTTTTATAGCTTCTCTCACTAGCATAACTGTTTTCAGCTGCGCCTACATACAAATGGTTTTCAAGCGTTTTATACCCCGCCGCTAGTCTTCTAAGGCGATAACGCAATGTACCACTAGAACAATGGAGATGGGCCTCTATACACTTATGTAGAGACTTCATTAAAAAGCTTATATTTCCACCTTGAATAGTCATTAACCACTTGTTTACAGTGTATTTATGATTAATTTTATGTTATCTTCATTTTAAAAACAGTGCTTTACTTTGAAAAATAAGGATATTTCTCAGTGACCCCAAACTTCTTAACGGTAGTGTACACTACGGCCTTTTATGATGCACTATCTGACATCCTATACTCTGAGGCTTTGCATGCTCTATGCTCTATTAACGACTAATATGCTCAGACGTAGATGACTTTGTATTTGGGTTTCGTGACCTCCAGAGTTCGGTGTCTCTCCGCTCTGATGCACGATGTAACGCTTCCTCTTTGTGTCGTCCTCCCCTCTCCGCCCCAGATGGTCCCTCCCTTCAAGCCTCAGGTGACGTCGGAGACGGACACCAGATACTTTGACGAGGAGTTTACGGCTCAAACCATCACCATCACTCCTCCGGAGAAATGTGAGTCTTTGCCGTCTCTCACTCTTTCTCACACGTCTGCGTACAGACATATGCCCGCTCCAGAAACCCAAGGAGATCTCACTTCAATCTCTTTGACGTTGCCGAAGATATTCTCAGCGGAGAGAAATATATAAATAAACGTGGTGACAGAAGAAGTGAAGGCTGTGGTTGGTGTTTAGTGTCGGGTTTAACATGACATGTAACTGTGAGAATAGCACACATCCCACCAAACAATGCATGTGTTTGCGTTAATATACGTGGAATCGCGAATGTTGTTAATAAAACTTAATAAATTGCAATAAATCAGTTCACAACTTCCACTTTTTTTTCATTTCCATTACTTTAATAATTGCAACAATTCATCAGCGCGCCCGCTCTTGCTCTAGGTGAGATATTCAACGTGAAACAACCGGGTAACGAGCGCTGAAAAAAGCCTGTTGTCTGTTTATTGGAGTGTTTGTGTAATCGTCCTCGGGCCACATGCAGCGCTTCACAGGCTTTAGAAATAAAGATCCCAGCTTCTAAATGTGCAGCGCTGAATTATGCATGAGTGGAACCGATGTGTTTCTCTTCGCTAATATGAGGTTCCACTTGTTCTGGAGGTCGCACGCCACTTAGTAATCCCGAGATCAAAGACACTCTTGTTAGTTGAACCGCGTTCGTTTTAAATCTTCCCAAACACGGCGCATTTAATTTAATTTAATTTGAATTGCATGTCTTCGTTTGAACTGAATAATTACTTTTTAGTGTAATTAATAACGTTGTTAATTACTTCTGAGTCCGCTTGTGTTTCCCAGTCGACGAGGACGGGATGGACTGCCTGGATAACGAGAGGAAGCCACACTTCCCACAGTTCTCCTACTCTGCCAGTGGCCGGGAATGACCTGTCCATCACGGTGACATCATCACAGCTGGTCTCTGAGGTCATCAGTGTGGGACAAAAAGACCCACGGCTTTGGCCCTCCCCAGAAAAGACTTGAAGGATTGTCCTCTCTCCTCCTCCTCATCCTCCTCCTCTTTTTCACCTCTGCAGTCTGCTCCGCTATTCATTTAAATTGTGAATCCCTTTTTTTAGAGAGAACTTCCAGGCAAAATTCCTTTCTGATCCTGCGCTGCAACCCCAGGTGATCCGAAACTGTGATGCGATCCGTTACTATGTAATGTCCCTTTAATGACCGGAGCATCACCGGTGGCCTGCTGTGCTTTGACACGTGTCGATCCTGGCAGACGCCAAGAAACAAACACTCTCCGACTAGTTAGACAACAGCTGATGCATCAAGGAGACGTCTGCGTGGCTCTCATCCGGAGGTGGAGATATAGCATTTAAGTCACTCGAACCCAAACTGCCGTTACCGGTTGTATCTCAGGCTTTTGCATACAGACGGATAACGCTCACACCCGGGTCTCATTTCAAATCCTCATAATTCTGGGATCGATTGAGGCTGCCTGGCTTTGAGGGAGCAGTTGTCACCGGCGACACGGCTCACGTTGTCGAGTAGGATTTGACTCAGGTTTTGCTCAGTGCAATTCATTCTTGTTGTTGCTGCTATTTTAACTACTACAGGTACTACTATTCCTACGACTGCTATACACTTCTATTAAAACCCGGTGCTACACGACTAGGTTAATGCTGCTGAGCAACACATCGGCCACCTGTATTAATGTCCAGGCTTGTACAGCTGCAGCACAGGTGTTGCTTTTACTCCTCATGTCACTCATCGGCTCTGTGGACTTCAGACGCGTGAAAAAGATGACGTGTGTGTGTGTGTGTGTGTGTGTGTGTGTGTGTGTGTGTGTGTGTAAGACGGTGCGAGGTCCTATTATGGGTTTGTGTTTAAGAGCGCACCTCAAAGCACAGCAGTTCAGAAGGATGAAGCTCCCGAACCATGAGCTTTACTACGTTACCCACAATGCAGTGCAAGTTGGTTGATGCAACCATCATAAGGAGGTGAAAATGAGAGGAAACCTGTTAGTTTTGATCCCCCCCCCCCCCAACCTTAAGTCCCTCTCAGTTTGACTCTCCTCTCCTCTGTCCCACGAGCTAAAGGGTACTTTGTGTTGATGATGAAGCTTTACTGTGACATGTTGTCATGGTTTCGGGAACCACACGGCTGTACCTCCCTGTCTCTGTGCAGGAAAAGAGAAGATGGCAGGCTGGGATGAGGATAGAGAACGAGTGCAGGGGAACGAACTCCAAGAATGACGAGCAATGTATGTTATGTTATAATTTATGACGTATTGATGACCGAGGTAACAGCTGATTTCCTGTTTCCTGTGAGATTCTTATGAAGGATTTGTATTAAGAAGACATTATGGTCTCCCAGGAGGTACACATTAAGAACGCTATGGGTTTACACAAATCAATGACTATAATATATGTATATGTATATTTATGTATATGTATATATATTTATATGTATGTATATATGTATATATATTTATATAAATTTAGATGTATAAATATATGTACATATTTAGATGTATTTATATATATACACATATATGTATATATATGTATATATGTTTGTGTATATATATATATACATATATATATATATATATATACACACATATATATATATATATATATATATATATATATATATATATATATATATATATTGTTCTACTCATCAGTTTTATATTTAACTTTTTTCTATTGTTATTACATTATTCTAGAAAAACTATTTCTTAGGGCTGAGAAAAGAAGAAAAAAAGTCACCTCAAGAAACGAAAATGGCTGAAGAATGTCAGATCGAATTCCTGCTTCATTGCTAAGTTGAATTATGTTTTTGTTTAGTTTCGTGACCGAAATGTGACATCAAGAGAAGACAGGGCGCATTAAAGATGGGTGGTAGTGTACTGTGAGCTAAAAAAATATATATATATATATATATATATATATATAAAAATATAATTCCTCTTTATTTAACTTTATCCAAATCATCCCGTCGGGGTTTATGAGGGCTCATCTCTCTTGTTTGCTTATTGACACACTCGTGTTCCCCGATTTTAAATCTGATCCCCGGAGTGTGTGTTGGTGCAGAGTTCAGAAAGACAAATTGGAAGTTGAGCAGAAAGAAAGCGAGTGCAGCGCAGACGTCTAGATGTAAAGCGGTAAGATTGGAAAAGAGTCAGCACTGAGTGGTAAGAGCTATTTATTTTTACTGTCAGTGTGTGGAGTCAGAGAAGAGGAGTAGGAGTGATGATGGAGTTTGGTTCTGAACATGTGGGTCAGACACGCCTCTGTCCTTAAGCTCCGTCATTCCTCTGGTCCGGTGTGTTTGCGTCATGTCTTCCAGTCTGACCAACAACATTTAAAATCCACTCAATTTCTCTGTCTTCAAAAGCACCAGTAAGCCTTATGGTTTAAATCAGATGACATCCAGCAAGAAATCACAAGATGTGAGGAAATATATTTTTTTAAATGTGAAATTTCAACTGCATCCTAAAAGAAAAAGAAGAAAAAAAACATTTAACGAGAGCACCGGGGGAGATGCTCTGATTAGACATATAGGACATTGTATTACAATATTTATTTGAATGTTTTCACTAACATCGTTGATGGATACTTTAATTTATTTTCTCTTTAATTTATTTGATGTCCTTTTGTTCTGGAGTAAGGGGCTGTAGTCGTGTTTCACTCTGCAGTTTAATTCCCCAGATATTTTGCTCTAAAAATAAATATTTAGTTTTTCTTTACCGGTATTTCTCATACGAGAAATTACCTTTTTTTTTTTTTTTTCCTCTCCGCTGCTCATAAGTCTATATGCTTTACACCTGCACCTCCATTAAATTGCTATTAGCTGGCAAAGGCGCTTCACGGCAGGAAGTAGAAAAGGACGCTGCTGGCCTGTGTGCGTCCGTCCTCCGTCCGCACCGACAGTCCGGAGTCCGAGTCACGCTAGGAACTCTCATGAGAAACACTCTGTGATCGACTGATCCTGTCTGGCTCAAGAGAACGCTCACGAGCATTTTGAAGGAATTCGAATAGCTTCGGTTCGACCCAGGACTTCGAGCAGCGGAGGACGTCGAGCTGCCTGCGCACGCTTCCCGCCAAAACCATTAGAAGTTCATCAAACTATTTTTGTCCGTCTTTAAACTACTTTAGAGCTTTGGCCACGTGCAGCACTGTTCAGAGGAATCGGATTAAACCCTGCTTTAAATAAATGTGTGTAGCTTCCATATTCGTTTTTTTTTTTAAAGAAAGATTTTTATCGCACATCTTCCCTCCACATACAACCGAGAGCTTTGAGGCGGCTCTAAAGTCGTCAGTCGGGACCTGGGAAGCGACCGTGTGCCAGAGAGGAGTCAGTGGAAACGTTCAGTAACTTCATCTCCAGACGGACTCCTCTCGTTTTGACGTGTTCCCTCCCTCAAGTCTCCCACTCTGAGGTCAGAGGTCAAGTAGCACACGTTTACCTTCAGCTACTGCAGGCGGGGAAACTGGAACTCGGTGGTCCGCGTCACCGATGTGGGTTCCCCTGACTGTGAATGAACATTTCTTTAGCCGCCGGCCTCCTCACAGTGAACCGACAGTCTGTGAGATCCGTGACGCGTTCTGTACATCAATCACACAACCGATCCGACTCCAATACCGTTTGGATAACATGTGGAATCCTCTCAAGGACCTCAGCTGCTCCGTATTGATCTCGCCGGTTAATGAACCGCCGGCGTCGGCCAATAACAAACCTCATTCCGCTCCCCGTGTTTGGAAGGACGTCTGAAAGTATGTGACCTTGAGACTTCCTCCCCTCCTCTTTCTCTAGCGCTAGACTACTGTCATGATTATTAACATGAACAAGCATGAGGTGCATTTATTTATAAACGGCAACGGAAAAAAAACGGCAAACATGTACAAATAATACCACGTGTAATTGAGTCGATCCCACGTCCATCCACTGTGGCTCTGCAGCTGTGTGAGGCGAGTGGACAGCTGCCAGCTGTTCTCAGAGAGGGCCGTGTTTCCCTGAAGCCCTGTTATCCTGAATTCAGCTCTCCTCTCTGACGCGCCGGCGGAGCAGAACTGATATCGACTCTGAGACGTCGCGTCGGGGAAACTCAGCAGATCGATCAAAACGGCCTTTTTCTGCCGGTGAGGCCTCGAGGATGTGAAAACAACACGTTACCATCACCATGAAGCTGTTTTTTACACTGTACATCCTTAGTATTTTTACACAATGTATATGATGGGGATGCACATTGTTTTCCTTCTTACAGACGGCTTCAATAAAGCACGATGTCGATCTGCTGTGACGCCGTCGACTCTGTTTTTGTCACTTAAATTTGGTATTTGTTTAGTGATATAAACATAAAAAAACTTACAAAGATGTCAGACATAAACACACACATATATATATATATACACATATACATACATACATATACATATACATACATATACATATATATACACATATATATATATATATACATACATACATATACACATACCTACACCCATACACACACACCCATACATGCATACATATACACACGCATACATACACACACACATATACACATACTCTCCCCCTCTCCAAAAACAACCAAAAAATAAAATAAATAAAAAATAAACAACGATAAAAAAACAACAACAAAAAAGACAACAACAGTTTTTGTCCTGTGGCTCGATACCAGTGATATTCTAAACTTTCCGTTAAGTTAAAATAGATTACTCAGCGTTAAGGATTGTGTATAAAATGTTTTGCCCAAAAATCTAGGGAAATTTTATTCAAATAAAAATATAACTCATTTTAGTTTGAGTGATTTTGTTCGTTTACTCCGTAGAAGAAAACTTTTCTTTTCTAAGTAAGCCAAACTCCACATCCTAGTCCCTCTTACCAACTCCATACATCACTATACTATACAATGGAAACCTGATTTTCAGTTCAGCTAATTAAACATTAATGCTGTGTACCATAACGCAATAAGGGTGAACACACACAAACAACAACAATAACAGTTTGACGTGTTCTTGTCAACAAGAGATTTCTGACTTTAGATCCAGATCCAAAGAGACAGGAGGAGGAAACAGGCAGGACCGACTCATGTGGACACAGTATTGACTCGTCTCTAGAAGGAAACAAACACAAACACAAACACAAACACACACACACACACACACAGTCAATGAATCACACATAACTCTGATAATGACTCGATATGAACAGAATAAGACGCGTTGTCAAGGACCAGACACAATCACAAGTCACGACGGGACGAACATCTTCCCACTGATGTTATTTGAGTAAACTGACGACCGCAACGTGCATCGGGAGAGAAAAGAGGCCACGGCAGATTCATTAGCCGTCTCCACTCGGCCCGGTGTGTGTACCTCCGTGTGAAGGCTCTGCATCTCCTCAGTCAGCGTGTTCCTCTCCTGCATCAGCTGGTTCTGTTTGGCCAGCAGCTCATACACCTGCTGGGCACTGCTCTGACAGTGACGGTCCAACTGCTGCAGCCTGCAACACACACACACACACACACACACACACACAATATTGACAAACTAAGTGAGAGGAACTTAAACTCCTGCCTGATATAGAAACCAAATGTTGTAAATATTGGAAGAGCGATGGATCCACAGAGAGATTTTTTTTCATATCACTGGACTTTGTGTGAAGTAATTAACACTGTTTACATGAATGTGACAGCTGTGTATATTTAGTCATTTGGGATCAGACGAGCTGATTCAGGATCTGAAACTGGTGATGCTCCGGTCTCACACACTGAAACTATATCGGACATCACTCACTGAAAGGATCGGATTCTGAATCAATCTGCTCGTGATTTCCAAAAATGGGTTCTTCGTTTTGGCAGAGAGAAATAATAGTCAGTCGATAGTGACGGATCTCTGGTGGCGTCTTGTTTTGGAAAAAGCAAAGGGCGAGCGATCCTTCTGTCAGGAGATTGGCGGTTCGATTCCCGGCTCCGCTGCTCCACGTGCCCTTCGGCAAGGCACTTAACCCCAAACGGCTCCCGAGGGCGGTCCCAACAATGTGTGTGTGTGTGTGTGTGTGTGTGTGAAGGCTTACTTAGTGCTGATGGATAGCGGCCCCTTGCATGGTAGCCCCTCCCCCCAGCGTGTGAATGGGTGAATGACATGTAGCGTCAGAGGGCTTTGATCGGAGACTGAAAGGTGCTACACAGGTATACGTTTATTCACCATCATAGTAGAGTAAAATAAAGTAAAGTAAAGTAGTAAAGTAGAGTATGTCAGAACAAATCATTGAGTAATATCTTATAAAAGGTTAGAGTATAGTATGTTTAAAAAGTCACAATAAAGAAATTGTGAAGTATTTAATGAAAAAGTAATTAAGTGCATCATAAAAATTCCTAGTATGGTATAATAATAAGCCATTAAATAAAAAAAAATATATATTATGTCATAAACGGTCATAGTGTCGTACGACATAGAAAGGTAAAAGGTCACGGCATATATTAAATTTAATCTGTCTAGATTTAATTTAATTTTACACTGCAGTCATTGTCACCAGTATTATATTTGCGTATTTGCACATATGTTATATATATATATATATATATATATATATATATATATATATATATTATTTTATTTTTATTTTATATTTCCCGTTGTGCACAGTCACTGTTTCTTTTCTTATACGTATATTTTATTATTGTGTTTAGTTTATTGGTGCTACTGTAACAACAAATTTCACATTGGGGAATAAAGTATATATCTATCTATCCATCTATATCGTGTCAGTTTGAACAAACTAATATAAGATAACATTCACAGTACATTATGTCTTTATAAAGTCACACTTTAGCTTGAGTCATAGACACGTCAGAGTGCGCGTCTGTTTCTGTGATATCCGTCTTCCTCCTCGTGGTTTTGTCTCCACGCTGCAGGTTTGTGTGACTCGGCTGTCCCTTTGTGTGTATTTGTGTGCGTCGTGTGGACCCCTGCTGGCCTGGCTCTGCCTTTTCTAATCCAATATTAGAACCTTATAATTATCTCATTTGCACTGCTCACAAAATTCCTAAAAAGATTCCGTGGGTGTTGACAACCAACGCATTTCATCCACATGCAAACGTAATCCACGTCGTGTCCAGCCCTTCACTTCCCACGCCCTCTCTGGTATTGGAGGGGTTCGAGAAAACAAGCAAGTACCTTTTTGTGTACACAGAACTTTTGAGCTTTACAATAGAAAAAATAACTAACATTTCATGCTTCAATAAACTGACATCAAACAAAAAAAATAATCAAGGGATTGGAGTTATAATATCAGAAAAATACAAAATGTAATGAAAAAAATGATGAATATGACATGAAAGCTGAACTAAACTGCAAGTCAACAGTTTGGTGAGAACACTATGAGGATTAAATGTGGATCAGTA